>CAJNDS010001225.1:677068-717068 GCA_905221605.1 Symbiodinium natans | reverse complement strand
GGATGACTGGAGCTGGGATTCCCTTTACTATACCTTGTGGGGCATGTTCCAACTTTCTGGAGTTTACCGTAGGGGCCTCGGTTTTGGGGACTGGAGGGTAACCATTGGATTGCGCAGGACAAAAACCCGCATTGTTTGAAAATAAATTTCCCTCCCCCCAACACGGCCCCAACACAAGGCATTTCCGTGTTTAGGGTTTAGGGTTTCGAGGTTTAGGGTTTAGGGGACTCATGGAAAGGGTGTTGTTTTGGCACTTGGCCGGCTTCCGTAGTGGAGTAGAGGGGGGGGACTTCTGAGGTCTCGGATTCAGGGTGTATGTGGGTAGTCTTCAAAATATAGGGTGCCTTTTTGGGTTCTTATTTTCAGGGTGCCGTGCGATATATGGCACCCCAAAATGGACCCTTATTTAGAGAACTGCTCATGCGGCAAGACAGCTTTTCGGCTGAGGGTGTGTGGTTCGCCGGGTGTTGGTCCCAAGAGCACAATACCGTTTACGTCAGGAGCACACCTGATGACAACAGAGACCCTTGTGTAAGGTATCTGCCCCTAAACCCTAAACCCTCAACCCTGAACCCTCAACCCTCAACCCTCAACCCTCAACCCTAAACCCTAAACCCTAAACCCTAAACCCTAAACCCTAAACCTTTAGGGTCTTGGAAGATCTTGGAAGAAAGCGCCCATACATTCCAGAGACTCACAGGGCTGTGAAAAGCCTTGTGGCTTAGAGATGAACACGAGTTCAGGGGCTTCTTCCCCAGCCACTGTAGACGACGCCGGTGTGTGAGAAATCCGAACCTAAACCCTAAACCCTAAACCCTAGACCCTAAACCCCAAACCCCAAACCCTAAACCCTAAACCCTAAACCCTAAACCCTAAACCCTAAAACCCTAAACCCTAAACCCTAAACAGCCCTGAAGCCCCTGTGCAGGAGCGCTTCAAGCGCATCTCCCGCGCCTACGAGATTCTCTCGGACCCCCAGAAGCGTTGCTCGCCACGCCCAAGGGCTGAGGGCTCTACTGTTCAGGGGACCCTGAAGGGTTTAGGGATAAGAGCTTGGGGCTTTCAGTGGGGTTCTTTGGGTTTGCAGGATTGTGGCAATTTCTAGGGTTGTGCGGTTTCGTTCGGTAGAGGCTTGTTGTATTTGTCTGCCTTGTAGTTTGGGACTTCTGGGGTTTTCAGGGCTTGCAGGGTGGTTTTTCGTGTTTCAGGACGAAAGATCTTGAGGATTTTGGCATTTGAAGGCTTTTTTTCTGGCTAAGGGCTGTGCTTGGGGTTTCGGGTGTCAGGCTTAGCAAGTCTTTTTTGGGTTTAGGGTAGCCCTAAACCCGAAACCCTAAACCCTCAACTTAAGCCGCAAACCGTAAATCCTAAATCCTAAACCCAAAACCGCATAGTGTTGACGGTCTTCAGGGTCTCGGTCTTTAGGGTTTGGTGCTTTTAGGGTGTTTTTGGCTTCGGGCTTCGGGTTTGACTGATAGTTTTTGCTGGGGTTTCGGGTTTAGGGTTTAGGGTTTAGGGTTCGGGTTTTTAGGGTTTAGGATTTCGGGCGGGTGGGTCCACTGTTCAGGGCTGGCGTCGGCCATGTGGGGGCCTAGAGGGACCAGAGTATTTAGGAGGCCCTAAACCCTAAACCCTAAACCCTAAACCCTAAACCCTAAACCCTAAACCCCTAAGCCCACAAAGCCGAAGGGTTGTCAGGTTATTTGGGCCTTTGGGTGGCCTTAACAGTTCCTCTGTTGGGGGAGAAATTCCGGCTTTGGGATCAGATCGGAATATTTCTTGCTTATGCTAACAGTCCTTAATCGGGATCCTCGTACCCCCCCCCCATTACAATCCCTATTTGAGGACTGCCTTGGCTGGACTCTTGCTCAGGAATTTGAAGATATAGGATACTACGTTATGTGCTCTACGAGCCTGCTAATAAGGACACTACATTCTGTGCTCTAGTAGCCTATGGTAACTTCGTTTAAGTTCTGTAAGAAGATACCTTGACGAAGCTCAAACACAAGGAAAGAAGCTTGGGGAACTCATGCCTACAGTTCTTGGGATCTCTTTGGGATTCTTGTGGAGTCCAGGCTTCAGGGCATGGGGACTTGGGCTGAGAGCACCGGATCCGGATCCCTTGCCCGAGGGCGCGCGTACGACGCCAGGGGTGAGGCGGCCCCGCCATGGGTTTGGTGTGGGTGAATATAGGAATAATTGCTAATACTTTTCCCTTAGGGTCCCTTTATCATATTATACTATAATTACCCCCAAAACCCTGTTGCCCCTGCATTATAGGCTCCAGGGTATGCTGTGGGCTTTTGAGGGTGGGCGTGGCTCATGGTTGGATGCTCCACTCAAGCCCCCGCAGCCTGAAAGCAGGAGACCCTAGATCCCAAACGTTCCTCCTTTGAGAGGGTTTAGGGTTTAGGGTTTAGGGTTTAGGGTTTAGGGTTTAGGGTTTAGGGTCTAGCGTTTAGCGTTTAGGGTTCAGGACGCATGCGCTTGGCAAGGACGAGCTGGCATGGCACGAGCGTGGCACTTGTTGGGCTACACAAGCAACACCATCCCCGCATGACATGAGGCGCTGCAGGTCGGTCATTCTGTTCACGGTGCGGCGGCACTTCATCCAGGGCCTAAGCGTTGTTTGAGCAGATTCCCCGACACCGGACAAGTATGACTTGGCCAATTGCCGTTTACCCTGCTGTGCTTGAAGTGCGCGGTGGTACAACACCCTAAACCCTAAACCCTAAACCCTAAACCCTAAACCCTAAACCCTAAACCCTAATCCCTAATCCCTAATCCCTAAACCCTAAACCCATCAAGTTCAGGGAAGCGTTCTCTCTTTGCCGCTAATTCAACCGTAGCAGTATGACCGTGCCGGGCCCTGGCCTCCAAAAGGACCCATGTTTTAGATTAACCTAAACCCTAAACCCTAAACCCTAATCACTAATCCCTAAACTCTAAACCCCAAACCCTAAACCCTAAACCATAAACCATGTAAGCCTGCAAGCCTTCTCACTCTAGGGCCGAGAATGACACCCCGGAGGGAGAAAAGACCTGGGGCAGCCAGGACGAAGTAGGGTTTAGGGTTTGGGGTACTCTAAACCATAAACTCCAAGGCTTGCTGGAGTTTTTCGGGTTTAGGGTTTAGGGTTTAGGGTTTAGGGTTTAGGGTTTAGGGTTTAGGGTTTAGGGTTTAGGGTTCAGCGTTTAGGGTTTAGGGTTATCATCCAAACATCTTGGGCTACATTATCATCATTCCATTGTTAGCCCCTCAACCCTCAACCCTAAACCCTGAACTCTGAACCCTAAACCTTAAACCCTAAACCCTAAACCCTAAACCCTAGCACGCTTTCCTGGGTATCTCCTCGTACAGGCGGCCTTTGACGGACGCGACGCAGCGGGCGCCGCGGGGTTCCAAGGCCCAGACTTCTTTAGCACCTGAAAGTCCCAACCCCAAGCCAAAAGCAGCCTAAACCCTAAACCCTAAACCCTAAACCCTAAACCCTAAACCCTAAACCCTAAACCCTAAACCCTAAACCCCAAATCCTAAACCCTAAGCCCTCAACCCTCAACCCTAAACCCTAAACCCTTATGTCGTATCTACGGCTACACAAGGGGGTCCCCAATTTTGGGAGAGACCCCGTTCAGGGTCTGCAGGGGCGACGGGTTTAAGATCAGGGCTTAGGGAGTCATGTGAGAAGGTCAGGTCGGGGGTTCCTGTGGAACTTTGGGTTTAGGGCTTAGGGTTCAGGTTTAGGGTTTAGGGTTTAGGGTTTAGGGTTTAGGGTTTAGGGTTTAGGGTTTAGGGTTTAGGGTTTAGGGTTCAGGGTTCAGGGTTTATAGAGCGTTTAGGGGGCGTTAGTAGGGCTTCTTGAGGCTTTAGGGTGCGAAGGGCCCAGAGGACTTTATCAAACCACCCACAGCTTCTATAAAACCGAAACATGTGGATGTCATCTTTGCAGTGAAAGAAGGGAGAGAGAGAAAGAGAGAGAGAGAGAGACAGACACAGATAGAGAGAAAGAGAGAGGGGGAGGGAGAGAGAGACTGACCTAGAAAGCTGGACAACGGCTGAACGGCCTGAAGAGTTGATGAATGTCGGCTTCAAGAACCTCAAGAAGTGCCTTTAAAATCAAATGTCAGCCCCGGCGTATCGGAAGTTGTTGCTAACGACGAGCAAGAACACCCTAAACCCCAAACCCTAAACCCTAAACCCTAAACCCTAAACCCTAAACCCTAAACCCTAAACCCTAAACCCTAAACCCTAAACCCTAAACCCTAAACCCTAAACCCTTGACTGAGGGTCGGTTTGCTGATGACGACCTCCCGACCCTCTATGAAGCTGAGCGGTGCATCCCTTGTGATGTTCCCCCCTTACACTAACCGTCCTTAATAGGGATTAACTTGAATCCGTATTAAGGATTATAGTCGTCCTTAATAGGGATTCTAGTAGGGGGTACTATAATCACTGTACAGGATCATAGCACCCCCTTCTGTGATAGTCCTTAATAGGGGCCACAATAGGGGGTACTAGGGGGTACTAGAATCCCTAATACGGACTCTTAGTATAAGGGGGAACTTCCCCATGCATCTCCATGGTCCTTGCACCGTTCGTTTGCGAGAGGCATGCCTGAAAGGACTCGGACGGCAGGGCACGTACGACTTGTTCATCAAAAAGATCATCAATCTGCCCTACATTCCAAGAAATGGAAAGTGTCTGTCTGCGTTGAGTGGGACGACATGTTTCAGCATGTTGCCATCGGATGCAACTGGCGAGAACGCAAGGATGACACCTTTTCCTATAGCCCCCCTTGGGAATTACTTCTCTTGTTATTTATGTAAACCCTAGGGGAACAATACACATGTGATCTTTTTTTTTTTTTAAAGGTTCTAAGGGGAGCCATAGAAGCAGGGTGGCATCACGCGGCCCATGGACATGCGGTGTCAAAAGTCGCACCATTCGTTCCTCGACGAACGAAAGCAAGTCGTATGCTGTCTCTTTAGGGTTTAGGGTTTAGGGTTTGGGGTTTAGGGTTTAGGGTTTAGGGTTTTATTGTTTTGTGCGTCCGTCTCCCAAGGCGTTGCACTTACAAGGTCCTCATCGCCCGGGCTTGTCTAAGTTGTTTCTGCCACCCCGCCTCAACAGTTTCGAGCTCCATGTGCTCCTCTCGAGTGTAGGCAACATCGATTGGCGGCCGTTGCTTTTACGTGTGGATCGCCCTCGAATACTTGACGAAATACACAGCCACGCCCGCTAAGCACAGTTGATAGACGCTAACCTGCTTCATGTAGCCAGGCCTTGTGGACGCCGAAAAGACGCGATTACCACGCCCTTCTGCTTTCCGTACACGGCTTGCAACAACTTTCCCTCTGGCAAACCTCAGCTGGTGCGAGTTAGGTTTCAGGGTTTGCGCTGCAATCTATAACGGGGCATTGGAAATGTGACATGCCCCCCCCCCCCCCCCCCCCTCCCCGCACATCTGGGCGCGATTTTCCACATCGTACTTACTGACGCTTCGAGGCGAGACGCCCTAAACCCTAAACCCTAAACCAAAAACCCTAAACCCAAAGGGCTGTCTCTAAAGCCTTGCGAAACCATGAAGGACCTGGGCCCCAAACCCCAAACCTTAAAACCTAAACCCTAACCCCTAACCCCTAACACCTAACCCCAAACCCCAAACCCCAACCCCAAACCCCACACCCCAAACCCTAAACCCCAAACCCCAAAACCAAAACCCTAATTTCACGAAGCTTGGGTCTTGGCCAGGCGCTGATCCCTTCGAAATGTTCAGGCTGGGCCCGGCCTGCTTTTTGCACCTTAGATTGCTGAAGCCTCCGATCACGAAGCCCTATCTAGAGATTAGGGGTTTAGGGGTTGGGGAAAGGGGGTAGGGTTTAGGGATTAGGGATTAGGGTTTAGGGTTTAGGGTTTAGGTAGGGTAGAGCATTTCGTATGTGGGTTTGCGAAAATGGGGTTACCTGCGACAAAGCCACGTGCTCTGAAAAGGAAGGTTTGTGCGGACATTGATGCCGCAGCTTCTCTAAACCCTAAACCTTAAACCCTAAACCCTAAACCCTAAACCCTAAACCCTAAACCCTAAACCCTAAACCCTAAACCCTAAACCCTAAACCCTAAACCCTAAACCCTAGACCCTAGACCCTAGACCCTAAACCTAAACCCTAAACCCTAGACCCTAGACCCTAGACCTTAAACCCTAATCCCTAAACCCTACACCCCAAAGCCCAGCGCCCAGCATGCTTAGACCCAAAACCCTGCACCCGAAACCCGAAACCCGAAACCCGAAACCCCTAAACCCTAAACCCTAAACCCTAAACCCTAAACCCCAAACCCGAAACCCCGCACCCTAAATTTGCTTCGCCGTCTTGCTGCCTCTGCTTCTTGCATCCTCCAGACTCTTCAGACTGGAGCACAGCTCACTCCCTAGGCCCGTGATGAACCATCACCGGAGCACCTCGGCCTTGCTTGTGAAAGCTAGAGGATGGTTACGTCGTGCTGGCTGACAGGTAATTTTAGGGTTTGGGGTTTGGGGTTTAGGGTTTAGGGTTTAGGGTTTAGGACACCTTTGGTCTGGACGTTGGCGCGAGTGGTTGCCTGCCCTGCCATGATGCACTGCCCAGCCGTGCTCGCGAGCGTGAGATCCGCACTTCCTCTGAGGGTACTTTCATGGGTTTAGGGTTTAGGGTTTAGGGTTTAGGGTTTAGGGTCCCTTACCTCCCTTCAAGGGTTCTGATGTATGGGCCCTTAACTTGTATAGGGAATTTCAGGGGTACATAAGGGGTACCCTTTCAAGGGCCCATGCGAAGACTGTTACAGCTTAGAACTTCCGCCCAGCCCTGGGAAAATACCCCATGTAATCCCGTAGGGGGACATAAGGTGCCTATTTCCCTGATTTACCTGTTGAGAACTAGCAAGTCTGGATTTTTTCTCCTGACTGTGTTGAAGGGAGACCCCTAAACCCTAAGCTCTAAGCCCTAAACCCTAAGACCCAAACCCCAAGCCCTAAACCCTAAGCCCTAAACCCTCACAACAAAAGCTTGTAAGCCTCATCTGCTTGGACGGCATCCAAGAACCTTCCCTGGGTTTTGGGTTGAGGGTCCTAAACCCCAAGCCCTAGGACCCTAAACCCAGACCTTAAAGCCTAAAGCCTACAGCCTAAAGCCTGTAAACCCTGTAAACCGAAACCAGGGTATTTAGGGTCCACTCTGAAACCCTAAACTCCCTAAACTAACCCTAAAGTACGCTAACCCTTAAGCACCTTAAACTACTTCAAACCTTAAGCACCTTAAATTGCTTCAAACCTTAAGCACCTTACATGACTTCAAACCTTCTAAACTTATTTGAAAAAGCTTGCCAGGAGCATGTTCGGCCAGAACTTCGGTTTCGGCTTCGGGAGGGAAGTCACGCCGGATGTGGGCCCGGGGGCCAAGGAGAGGCCAAGAACCCTAAACCCTAATCAACCCTGATCCCGAATCCCTAAACCCTAAACCCTAAACCCTAAACCCTAAACCCTAAACCCTAAACCCTAAACCCTAAACCCCAAACCCTAAACCCCACACCCCATAAACTGGGTGCAGGCCTTAAGCCCTGCAGCCGCGACCCCCACAACCCCAGACCCGAAGTGGTTCAGGGTTCAGGGTTAAGGTTCAGGGTTTGCGGCACGCTTCTGAACTCGAAACCCTGCTGTAGGGTTTCGGGGGCTAGGCGCGGGTTTAGGGTTTAGGATTTGGGGTCTAGGGTTAGAACCGACACTGTAAGCCCTAAGCCCTAGCCCAAACCCAAAACCCAAAACCCTAAACCCTTGGATGCTCTGGCGGATTGGGAAAAGCCCAGCCCAAGAGTCCTGGGGCCCTTTACCTGCACCGGCGATTTCGCAAGTTGGTGAATTAACGCGAGACCCAGAAGCTATGAACCCGAAACCGACGCCCCCTGTATCCTACCCCCGCCAAACCCGAAAGCCCTAAAACCCTTTAACCGTGACACCCCCAAAACCCCAAAACCCTAAAACCCTCAACCGAGAATCATGAAGCCCTGAGAATCATGAAGCCCTGAAACCCCTACACATCGACCTTTTTTCCGGGAGGGGGGGGGGGGGGGGGGGGGGGGGGGGGGTTTGTCGTTTTGACGAATCGGGTTTTGGGGTTCAGGGTTTTGGAGCTGTTGGTTGAAGGCTTGGGGTCTTGCCACGACCTTTGGGTAAAAAAATGCATCATAAAGTTGCGCCATTCGTAGGCTCCAAGCTTCAAGTAAGGGGTATAATTATAAGGGTACCCTTTTAAGGGCCCATACTAAGGGACCATGTAACCACCCTTAGACACTCGCATGGAAATCATCCACATCCCCTCCGGCGAGGGTACGAGATGGAGGTGTCGCTGGAGGCTTCTTCAGGGAGTCTGGCTTGGGGGAATTGGGGCGGGCCTTATGTGGAGGTTTCCGAAATTGGGGATATCTTCTTGGGGTCCTTATAAAGGAATCCTACTATTTTGGGTTCCATTTTAGGGGCCCCATATTTCGTAAACCGCCATGTGATTCTGAGTAGTTGTGACACTTGGTTTTCCTGATGAGTGCCCTGCGTGGAGAAGGGTGAATGATGTCGGGCGCTTTGCCTGGGATCTTTTATGTGGCAGCGATGGTGGAGTCCTTATTTAGTAGGAATATTGCAGTTTAACCTTTTTTTCCACCCCTTGGTTACTGGAGAAGTAAGGTATCCTACGTGTTTGTTTCTTTTCTACTACTTTTGTAGGGGTTCGGGTTCGAAGTTTCGAGCCCCATTCAGCCTTAACCTCCAACTCACCCCGGAGCCCCAAACCCTGAACATGAAACGGGTTGTTAAGGGTTTAGGGTTTAGGGTTTAGGGTTTAGGGTTTAGGGTTTAGGGTTTAGGGTTTAGGGTTTAGGGTTTAGGGTTGTTTAGCTGCAGCCTTGCACCCAGTTGCAGGTCTAGCGTGGTGAGGGTTGCTATGATGCATATTTAACTCGGCGAGCGAAGGCATGCACAAACTGCATCCGGGGGGTTGGGCTTAGCATAGAGGGCCTAGACCCCAACCAGTAGCCTCACAGTGCATTCTCGCAAGACAAGAACATGTGACAACCTAAGCCCTAAACCCTAACCCCTGAGCCGATGGCAGTGCCAAACCTGGATTTTTGGACCTTACTTTTTGGATATCCTGGATGCTCTTCGGCACTTGCTAGATTCGTTCTTCTTCAGTCCATGCAGGGCCTCATGAGTTTCTCATCCTAGACCCTAGACCCTGAACCCTAGAACCCTAGACCCTAAACCCTAAACCCTAAACCCTAAACCCTAAACCCTAAACCCTAAACCCTAAACCTGCAGGACTTCTACGCCGGCTTCAGCAAAACGGTTCACTACGAGCGGGACATGCTGCCTTCGGTCTCCCTAAACTAGTCCCAGGGGTAGCCTAGGAAAGTAAGGTTTAGGGTTTAGGGTTTAGGGTTTAGGGTTTGGGGTTTGGGGTTTGGGGTTTGGGGTTTGGGGTTTAGGGTTTAGGGTTTAGGGTTTAGGGTTTAGGGTTTGGTTGGGGCTTAGAAGGGAACCTATATAAGCCCAACAAAAACGGGAATAAAGGGCTTACTCTGGGACGTAGTAATCACCCCTAAGCCCCAAACCCTAAAGTTGAGCGCTAGTCATCAGGATGTCTTTGGCATGTGGGTCGCTCTCTGAGTTAGGGTTTAGGGTTTAGGGTCTTAGGGTCTTAGGGTCTTAGGGTCTTAGGGTCTTGGGGTCTTAGGGTGTTTGGGTCTTAGGGTCCCCTAAAATCCTATTTAGAAGGTGCCGTACTACGTATCGGAGCTAAAAAAGGGAACCGAATACAGAGAACTACCCATGTAACTAGTGAATTTTGCCTAAGACAGTACCCGATCTCCTCCAAACAAGCTCGAATCTCCTGACAGAACCTTTTGTTTTTGGCAACGGCTCGGCTTTCGGGTCAAGAGCAACTAGGGTTCCTTTCCACAGACCTCTTTTAGAAGGTGCCGTACTATATAGGGGACCCTTAAGTTTGGAGAGCTACTCAAATCTCCTGAACGGGCTTTTAAGGAGCTTTTAGGGCTTAGCGTTTGGGGCATAGGAGGGTTTCGGGTTTAGGTTTCCGGGGGCTTTTCGGGTTTAAGGTTGCAGCACAGAGTGCCAGGGAGTGGACAGTCCTGGAGGTAGGGATGATGTAGCCCTAAACCCTAAACCCTAAACCCTAAACCCCAAACCCTAAACCCTGTAACTCTGTTGCCACCTCTCGAAGCCATCCAACACGCCACCAGGGTCAGCGGAATGGTCGACCAAGAAGCTCAGACCGATCTGAGTGGAGCGGTGTCGCAAGCATCCAGAAAACCTCTGAACAAGATAAAGGGAGGTTCCTCAGCGAGTTCCATGCGCGATGAAGGCGGTGATGAACAGGAGAAAAAAGGTGTGGACAGTTTTGAAGCTGCACCTACTGCTGAATACGCAATGGGCGGGGAGGAGATCCTGGAGATGGAGGCTGAGAGGTTGCGACAGTTGTCCGAAGAAGCTGAAGAGATGCGCCAAGTCTCCGAAGAGAATGGCTTTCGGAAGGACGAGCGTCCGATCAAAGCATGTGATGGGACAACGTGGGAGTGGCATCTCCACGAGGATGGGAGACAATATTATTACTGCCCCAAACCCAAAACCCCAAACCCTAAACCCCAAACCCTAAACCCCAAACCCTAAACCCTAAACCCCAAACCCCAAACCCTAAACCCTAAACCCTAAACCCTAAACCTTAAACCCTAACCGGTGAGGACGCAGTGTGCAGCTCCTGCAGCGGACTAGGTGCCCGCAACGTGCAGACATGCGCCTTCGGCCGCACCCGAGGGGACCTAAAGAGCCCTCAGAGGGTTTAGGCTTTAGGGGTTTAGGGTTTAGGGTTTAGGGTTTAGGGTTTAGGGTTTAGGGTTTAGGGTGTAGGGTTTAGGGGTTTAGGGTTTAGGGTTTAGGGTTTAGGGTCTAGGGGTTAGGGTTTAGGGTTTGGGTTTAGGACTTGGGGTCTTTTAGGGTTTAGGCTTTAGGGCCCTAAACCCCTGGAAACCCTAAACCCCTGGAAACCCAAAACCCTGAAAGCCCTAAACCCAAAACCTTCAACCCTCAATGAGCTTGAGCCGCAGAGATTCCGGATCTTTTCGGACTGGTAGGGTTTAGGGTTTAGGGTTTAGGGTTTAGGGTTTAGGGTTTAGGGTTTAGGGTTTAGGGTTTAGGGTTTAGGGTTTAGGGTTTAGGGTTAGGGTTTAGGGTTTAGGGATTCGGACTGTAGGGTTTATTTTCACAGATGTCCTCCGGGCCCACGCCGGCCGCCATGCAGTATGAACCTCCTGTTACTTGAAGGTGCACGGGGTAGTTTTCAAGAAGGGCTACAGGGTACCCTAAAAAACAAACCAATTCGAACTCTAGCTACCCCCCAAACCCTAAACCCCAAACCCCCAGAACTGTAAGCTCCTGTGAGTAGTGAGAAATGCAGAGATTTCCAGGCAGCCAGTGTCGTGGTATGGGCATGGTCGTGGAAGAGCGCCAGGCCATGGTGTGTGCGGCGGTTTAGGGTCTGGCCTAAACCCTAAACCCTCAACCCCAGACCCTGAACCTCCCCCAAAAACTAATACCCCTCTAGGATGCCCAGTAGTGCCCTTATTCCCTTTTTTTTTTGGGGGGGGGGGGTTTAGGTTCCCTTATAAACCCCTTTAAGCAAAAAAGGGCACCCTTTTTCAGCCTAGGTTACCAAGCCCTATAGCAGAGCCCCCAAGCCCTAAACCCTAAACCCTAAACCCTAAACCCTAAACCCTAACCCTAAACCCTAAACCCTAAACCCTAAACCCTAAACCCTAAACCCTAAACCCTAAACCCTAAACCCTAAACCCTAAACCCTAAACCCTAAACCCTAAACCCTAAACCCTAAACCCTAAACCCTAAACCCTAAACCCTAAACCCTAAACCCTAAACCCGGCCAGTTCGGCTCGATGGTGCAGCGGATCCAGCGCACCTGCCCCGTCTGTGGGGGCCGTGGGGCCGTCGCTGGGGGGCTCAGATGCGCGGTGTTTCTTGGAGGTTCTTGGCCTTGAAGGGTTTAGGGTTGAGGGTGTGCGGTTTAGGGTTTAGGGTTTAGGGTTTAGGGTTTAGGGTTTAGGGTTTAGGGTTGAAAGTAGCCAAACAGAAGCCGGCTACATGTTACGTGGTGATCTTTCCGCGTATGGGGCGAAATGAGAGGATGGTCAATGTGCTACATACTGTGGACATTCTAAACCCTACACCCTAAACCCTAAACCCTAAACCTTAAACCCTAAACCCTAAACCCTAAGCCCTAAACCCTTTTGATAAGGTGGGGGGGGGGGGAGGGGGCGGGGGCAGCTTGCCAAAGGCTGGTCTGCCCTCCGAAGGGGTTTAGGGTTTAGGGCTTAGGGCTTAGGGTTTAGGTTTTAGGGTTTAGGGTTTAGGGTTTAGGGTTTAGGCTCAGAGTTTAGGGTTTAGGGTTTAGGGTGCGGCACTCTCAGATTCAGGGTTTCATTGAGGCTTCGCAGCTTTGCAGGGACGCCCGATGTTGGCTTAATAGCACACCACCTTTTGCAGCGATTTCGAAACATCCCCAAGCCCCAAAATGCAAAACGCCAAGCCCCAAACCCCAATCCCCAAACCCCAAACCCTAATCCCCAAACCCCAATCCCCAAGCCCCAAACCCTAAACCCTAAACCCCAAACCCTAAACCCTAAACCCTAAACCCTAAACCCTAACCCCAAAACCCCAACCTTTGAGCCCGGCAGTCCAATCTTGCCCTCAGGCGAGCGATCGCTGCGGCTCTTGCCGAGGCGGGAGTCTTTCAATTGAACGTGCTGGGTTTAGGGTTTAGGGTTTAGGGTTTGGGGTTTAGGGTTTGGGGTATGGCGGGTCGAACGCTGACCAGCTTAGGAATTCCCCCCCCAACAAAAATATTCCCTGTATTTCCCTGATAAGGAAAGAATGGGTGGTTCTAAAGCAAATAGTAGCCTAGCGTCGCTAGAGAATAGCCCCCCCCCCCAAGCCTGGTCGATGTTCAGGTGCGGTGCCAAATTCTGGGATGGAACGCCGATCCTTCCTTAAAGGGACTTTAAGGGGAACCCCAAACAGGGAACGCCAAGAAGATAGTAGGAACATAATCGGAATGTACTTACCAGGGTCCTTATATTCCCTTGATATTCCCTACTCCTCTTCTTATGGTCCCGTTAGGATCCTCTTATTCCTGAATTCATTGAGCATTTGGTGACATAGGTGGCGTGGGATCCTTCAACACCAAACTACCCTGAATCCCCTACACCCTACACCTTCAAACCTATGCCCTAAACCCTACTCCTAAACCCCTAACCCCCCAACCCCAACCCCTAACCCCGAACCTCTAACCCTTAGACCCTAGACCCTAAACCCCAAACCCTAAACTCTAAACCCCTCAAGCCTACGCCCTAAACACCCAAATCCGCACCTCGAAGCCCGCGACTTTGCAGGGTCTGGCTTCCAGCGAGATCGGGCCTGGGCCTCGTCAAGGTAAGCGTTCATCGAGGTTTAGGGTTCGGGGTTTAGCCCTACCCTTTCAGGGGCATTGAAGGGCCACAAGACCTTCGAGTCTGCCAAAGCAAACTTAGTGCGGCTGGCATACCATCTCGCCGACGCACAGTCCGTGTATGTCAAGGATCTGATGACTGCCAGGCGGGCTGCCACCTCCCAGGCCATGCGATGGCACGACAAGCTGAGACATGATCTCGCAGTGGCACACAGCGAAACCTCTGTGAGCGGACAGCGGACGTCCCGCGAACAGGCTTGGAGGTTCCTGGAAGGCGACACAGGCGGTGGCACCAACCCGGACTGTCTCATGCTTGACGGCGGAGATGTCATAGCCATTAACGTGGACGAGGAGTGGCAGGCCGGCATCGTCCTCACACTGTGGCGAGGAGCGAAGAACGGCCAGGTGCAGGCTGTTGGCCCTTTGCCGCGAGGCAGCCTGAAACACTTGAGAGCAGCTGTCTTGTCCAGTCCAGAGCCGGGTGTTTTGGTTGCTGACCAGTCCAGTCGCTTCGTCATTTTGCCTGTGGAGCCAGACTAAACCCTAAATCCAAGCCCTAATCCAGAACGCTGAGCCCAGAACCCCTACACCCTAGAAGTAGAGGGTTCGGGTTCAGGGCTTCGGGTTTGGGGCTTTGTCAGGTTTGCGTTTTTTGGTTTAGGGCTGGGCCTGGCAGCGCCTCTGCACCCGGGGTGAAAAGGGGCACGATAGCCCCCAAAACCTTACATGGCAGGGCACAGTGAAGAACTGACCACTTGGGGTTTAGGTTGTGGAGTTTATGGGGTTCAGGGCGCCACTGCTTAGGCCTAAACCCAGTGCATGGGGTTTAGGGTTTTAGGCTTTAGGATGTTTTAGGGTTGAATGTGTGGAAACTCGCACGTAAACATCTTCTAGCGCATGGACCGCACCTTGTAGGGCGCAGGACTCGGACACGCCAACTGAAATCACAGTGCTATGGCAGCTGGCAGACACCCCATGCACCATTAGCAAGCCATTCGGCATCCGCACGCGACGCCATGCCCCTGGATTGAAAACCACACCGAAATCTTGAACCAAAGGACCCTGGCCCCAAACCCCCTAGACCCTATCCCCAAGCCTTAGAGCCCTAGCCTACTCCAAACCCTTCCTTCATCCTTATGCACGAAAGCCCTCAACCCTTAAACCCTAAGCCCTCAACCCTCAAGCCTAAACCCTAAACCCTAAAGCCTAAAGCCTAAAGCCTAAACCCTTAAGCCCCTTCAACCTTCCAACCCCAAAAGCCTAAGGACACCAAGCCTGGCAGCCTAAGCCAACCTGCATAATAGGGTTTAGGGTTTAGGGTTTAGGGTTTAGGGTTTAGGGTTTTGGGTTTTGGGTTTTGGGTTTAGGCATGCATTTCAAGCATCCCCCACATACATCAGCAGTCGGGACAACATGTCATGCACTCCAAGGGAGTACCTGGTGAAGGCTCAGGGACAGGGTTTTACTTCGGAGGACCTTGTTTTAAGGTATTCACGATATCAATACTGACATGGGGGTTTACTTCAGCAAGGGACCCCAAACAGTAAGATTTCCTTATAATCAGGACCCCAATAAGGTACCCCCTATTTTCGGAACCCCCCATTTTATTGTTAACAATCAGTGTTTTATGGAAAGCAATGTGAAGCAAACATAGCACAAAGCCCTACCCCACCATAGGTTGGTGTTGTATAACCTGCTTATAGATTCTTATGTTGGTTGTGTAGTACTGTGGTAAATGATGTTTTCATGCTTCAAAAGTTCTCTTCTGGGGAGGAGAGTCCACCCAAAACCCTTAAACTCAACCCTCAGACCTAAACGGAGGGGGGGATGTCCTAAACCCTAAACCCTAAACCCTAAACCCTAAACCCTAAACCCTAAACCCTAAACCCTAAACCCTAAACCCTAAACCCTAAACCCTAAACCCTAAACCCTAAACCTGAACCCTGAACCCTAAACCCTGAACCCTACCCTGAACCCTAAACCCTACACCCTAACCCTAAACCTAACCCTAAACCCTAACCCGACCCAAACCCTAAACCTAACCTAACCCTAAACCCTAAACCCAAAACCCAAACCGTAACCCTAAACCTGAACCCTAAACCCTAACCCCTAAACCCTAAACCCTAAACCCTAAACCCTAAACCCTAAACCCTAAACCCTAAACCCTAAACCCTAAACCCTAAACCCTAAACCCTAAACCCTAAACCCTAAACCCTAAACCCTAAACCCTATACCCTATACCCTATACCCTAAAACCCAAAGCCAAGGTGGAGCTCCGAGTTGTTGCACCTCCCGGCTGCCCGGACAGGCACCTCCGGAAATGTTGTGCAACTTGGGGGCACCTTGGGCTTCTCAGCCTTATGATGCACACCGGCACAGAAGTCCCCTAAACCCTACGACCGTAAGACTACACCCCCGCGCCAAACATGAGGTTGTGCGCCAAAAGTGAGGTTGTGATACAGAAGAACTCCAGGCTATGCCGAAAATGTTGGGGGGGGGGGGGGGGGGTAGTGTGGGTAGATTAATCTTCGAGGGGAGGGGGGGGGGTTAGGGGTTCAGGGTTTAGGGATACCCTAACCCTAAACCCTGAACCCTAAACCCTAAGCCCTAAACGCTAAACCCTAAACCCGAAACCCGAAACCCCAACTAGGGTTGAGGCTTCCCTTGCACCCCGAAGCCTTTACTCAAACAGGGTCCTTCCTTGGGGGGGGGGGGGGAAGGGTAGGTTTTGGGGTGCACACACACTAAACCCTACCTACAAAAAGTTCCTACAGTAACCCTAAACCCTAAACCCTAAACCCTAAACCCTAAACCCTAAACCCTAAACCCTACACCCCTAAACCCCCTCAACCCAACGTCAGATCCTCCGAATTCTACCCCTCTGGGAGCAGGGAGCGCTTCCTCTTTCCGGGGAAGGCGGATGAGGCAAGGAGCCATCGACCTTTGGCCGTGCCCCTTTGGGTTTAGGGGGCTAGGGGTTTAGGGTTTAGGGTTTAGGGTTTAGGGTTTAGGGTTTCGGGTGGTTTAGGGTTTGGGGTTTAGGGTTTAGGGTTTGGTGTTTAGGGCCGCGGCACAGGGGAGTAACCAAGGTTTTCGGTAAAACCGAAACCCTAAGCCCGAAGATGGAATACTCCTAGTATTGGTAGTACTCTGCTACTATAACGGAATACAAAAAGATCATTATCAGTACTCTTACTGCTACTATTTGAAATCCAACCCACGCTCCCCCCCCCCCCCCCCCCCCCCCGCACCTTTTCCGAAGATGGTGGCAGCCCCGTACTCTCGAAGTCTCTCGCAGCCCTGGATCCCTAGTAGCGTACTCTCTTGCAGCCCCAAACCTCACTGTTGCGATGATCCTCAGCAGGGGTCCCCAAACCCGTAACCCGAAGTTTTGGGGTCCTTGCCCTTAAACCCCTCCCCTATTATTAAACCCCCCCCCTACCCCTAATATTAAGTACCCCCCCATATACTCTAGTATAACTATAAATAGGGGGTAGGAGAGGTTTAATATTAGTTTTAGGCCCTAAACCCTGAACCCTGAACCCTGAACCCTAAACCCTAAACCCTAAACCCTAAACCCTAAACCCTAAACCCTAAACCCTAAACCCTCACCGTAAGCCCTTACGCCGCTCCCTACTCCCGCGCGCGCCGCAACCGCGCTGTCGGGCTCCAGGATCCGCGCGGGCTTAGCGCTCCAGGCAATTTAGGGTTTAGGGTTCAGGGTTTCGGGTTTAGGGTTTAGGGTTCAGGGCTTAGGGGCTTCAAAGAGCCATGGCCTTGGATTCGGCAGCTTTTGCCATCCACGGCTTCTGCGTGGACCAGCCTGGAAGGAAGTTCGGGGTTTGGGTTTGGGGTTTAGGGTTTCGGGTTTAGGGTTTAGGATTTAGGGTTTAGGGTTCAGGTTTTTGGGTTCAGGGGGTTTAGGGTTTAGGCTGCTTTTCGGGTTCGGCGTCCGCCACGCAGGTTCCTCTAGGTCCTAGAGCCTCACTTGGGGGCTTAGGGATTTAGGGGGGCTGATCCTGTTGAAAAGCCCGAGGCCCTAAAGCTGTGGGCCCCCCCCCTTCACACTCCAACACGCTGAACCTCAAAGATTCCCAAACCCCCGCAGACTCTGGAGCCCTAATACCCTAAACTCTAAACCCTGCAGCCCTGAACCCTAAAGCCCTAAAACCCCTGCCGACAATCCTTCCGCCCTAGACTCCTTATGGCCCTGAAGCTTTTGAAGTTTGTTTTGGCCCGTACATGCACCGGACTGGTCTGGGGTTGGCTTCAGGGTTTTTGGGGCTTCAGGGCCCTTAGGCCTAAACACCGCAAATCCTCTAAGCCCTCATAAACCCTAAAGGCTTTATATGCCCTTTCACCTCCCCAAACACCGAACCCTAAAACCTAATCCCCTACGCCTCTCAAAATCTTTTAAGTAGGCTAAACGGTAGTTGCATGGGCCCTTAGATATGGTCCCAAACCTCATGTACAGGGTTCTGATGTATGGGCCCTTAATGTGTGTAGGGTATATAAGGGGTAATATTGGACCCTCTTTAATGTGGGCCCCCCCCCCCCTCACCCCCCTGAATAGTCGAGGCGTGGATTTGGTCCTGATTTTCACGGCCCCGGGGGTTTATATGATTTTTAATCGGGAGGAGTTTAGATAGATTTAAAAGGGATCCATATGAATCTAAAAGGGATGATCTTCTATATGAATTTAAAAGGGATCCGCGCGAATCGAAAAGGGATCCGGGATGATTTTTCATGAATTTACAAGGGATCCATAGGTTTTTTCCAAATTTGGAGCCTCCGGGCCGGGGCCTTGACATAAAAGAGGGTCCCAAATCAGTCCCATTATTCAGGGTTGAGGGGGGCTCCTGGACCACCCCCTTGTCGGATTGAACGAACCAATTTTTCAAATGGTTTCTCAAAGGGAATTGATGGTTTCGGGCCGGTTGGAATGGATGAGGTCGGCCTTTAAAATCACAAGGTCCGGCTTTGAAATCATAAGGCCCGGCTTTAAGCCAAGAGACCAGCATCCAAATTCGGATCCTCCGGGCCGAAACACGCCCCAAATCCAAAAAAAGGCCGGAAAACCGTTTGCTTTAAAGAGGGACTCCCAAACAGTCAGGATGCCCTGAATAATTCAGCCAAATTGACTTTATAGGGGAGGCCCCCACTAAACAAGGTCCAACACGACCCTTTGAAGGGCCCATACTAGGGGACCATGTAACTACCCTTAGACCCTAAACCCTGAACCCTAGACCCTAGACCCTAAACCCTAAACCCTAAAACCTAAACCCTAAACCCTAACCCCTAACCCCTAAACCCTAAACCCTAAACCCTAAACCCTAAACCCTAAACTACCCTTAAACCCGGGGTTCATTGAGGTGGACACTCCCGAGTTTGGCTCACTCCGCGGTTTGGCGGAGCGTCGGCTCATCGTCGTGGCCAAAGATGGGCGGATCCAGCAAGTGCAGGTGGGGGGTAGGGGGTGGGGGTGTAGGGTTTAGGGTTTAGGGTTTAGGGTTTAGGGTTTAGGGTTTAGGGTTTAGGGGTTAGGGTTTAGGTTTTAGGTTTTAGGGTTTAGGGGTGGGGCGCTCAAACCCTGAACCCTCAACCCCAAACCCTGAACCTTGAACCCTAAACCCTGCAACCCTGAAACCTAAACCCCAGGAAAAGTCCTTCCTTGAAGTAAGAACCCAAACCCTGAAACCATAAAACCCTGAAACCTAAACCCCAGCAAAAGTCCTCCCCTGGAAGTAAGAACCCCAACCCCTAAACCCTAAACCCTAAACCCTAAACCCCGAACCCTGAAATCCTGAAACCCCAAAACCTAAACCCTCGGAAAAGGCCTCCCTTGAAGAAGGTCCCTATAAACCCTAAACCCTAAACCCTAAACCCCAAACCCGAAACCCTAAACCCTAAACCCCAAACCCCAAACCCTAAACCCTGAACCCGAAACCCTAAACCCTCCCTTGAAGAAGGTCGGGGAAGCCGCCGAACAGCGGAGGGAGCTGGCGGCGGCGGGCATCGCGGTGCGGGAGCTTGGGGAGAAGGAGCTTCTCTTGGGGCTAAGGGGTTTAGGTTTAGGGTTTGGGGTTTAGGGCTTAGGGTCTTGCAGGGTTTTGCGGGGTTTTTAGGGTTTAGGGTTTAGGGGTTGCAGGGTTTTTAGGGTTTGGGGTTTAGGGTTTGGGGTTTGCAGGGTTTAGGGTTTGTGGGGTTTTTAGGGTGGAGGGTTATAGGGTTTGGAAGGGTTTATAGGGTTTACAGGGTTTATAGGGCTCATAGGGCTTATAGGGCTTATAGCTGAAAGGGTTTGGGTTTACAGTTTTTCAGGGCTTGCAGGGTTAAAGGTACAGGGGTTTTGTAGGGTTTTAGACTTCAAGGTTTATCGGGTTTAGGCTTTTTGGGGTTTAGGGGTTTAGGGGTTATAGGATTTATGGCTCATGGTTTGTAGGGTTTGGGGTTCAGGGTTTTTAGGGTGTAGGGGTTATTGGGTTTAGGGCTGGAGGTACATGTGCCTTGGCTCTAGGGGTCTGGGCCCCAAAGCCAAGAACCCGAAACCCCGAAACCCCGAAACCCGAAGCTCTAAACCCTGAACCCCGCATCCTAAACCCTAAACCCTAAACCCTAAACCCTAAACCCTAAACCCTAAACCCTAAGCCCTAAACCCTAAACCCTAAACCCTAAACCCTAAACCCTAAACCCTAAACCCTAAGCCCTAAACCCTAAACCCTAAACCCTAAGCACTAAACCCCAAACCCTACACCCCAAACCCTCAACCCCTGGTATGAGGAGCTCCTGGTTCCGGGTTTCATCGACACGCACATCCACCTCCCCCAATTTCCCTACACGGGCGCCGGCATCGACAAGCCGTTGATGGCCGACGACGGCTTCTTGGCCAAGTACGCCTTCCCAACCGAGGCCTCCATGGCGGCGCTGGATACTGCCAAGTACCCTGGATTTTCTGGGAGGTTTCTCTAACGGGTTTTTTGTTGCGGGTCTAGCGGATGATTTCTGCTCAGTACCCTGGATTCGGGGAGATTTGTCTCTTACGGTTTTGGTTGGGGGCTAATTTTAGAGGATCATCTTGAGGTCTGTAGTACCTTGAGAGGGTTTTCTAGGAGTGCCAGACCCTAAACCCTAAACCCTAAACCCTAAACCCTAAACCCTAAACCCTCAACCCCAGGTACGTCTACAACGAGGCCCTGAAAGTCTTACTGACCAACGGCACCACCACCGCGGTGATCTACGGGACGACCCACCTGGAGGCCCTAAACCCTAAACCCTAAACCCTAAACCCTAAACCCTAAACCCTAAGCCCTAAGCCCTAAACCCTAAACCCTAAACCCTAAACCCTAAACCCTGGAGGCCTCGAAGGTCATGGTGGAAGCCGCCCTCGCCCTGGCAGGGCCCAGGAGCTTTGTCGGTAAGGTCTGCGCGGACAGGTGGCTCAGGGGTTTAAGGACCCTAGAAGGGACCCTTCATCGTGTTCCCTTAGATAGTCCCCACATACCTAAGTAGCCCCTAGCTATCCTCCAAATAACCCCCAGGTCCCTTAAAGACGCCCCTCCGCCCCAAAAGTTCTTCCACACCTCTCTCCCGGAGATGGAAACTGACCCCCCCCCCACTACAACCTTGGCCCATGTTTTCTGGTATGTTCCTTACTAAGCCCTAAACTCCCTAAGCTCCCCCAAACTCCCTGAACTCCCTAAACTCCCCAAACTCCCTGAACTCCCCAAACTCCCTAAACTCCCTAAACCCCCTAATCTCCCTAAACTGCCTAGACCCTCATCGGCCCTAAACCCTGAACCCAAAGCCCAAAAGCCCTGACCCGAAATCCCTCAAACGACAGGTATTGTCCAGACGACATGGTGGAGACGACCGAGCCACTGGGGTTGATTTGGGGACCCTCCTTTCTCCATTTCTAGGGGGTACATGTACATAAACATAGGTAAATATGTATGTGTAGGGGTGTGCACATATATATATATATATATATCTATCTGTACATGTCAATGTATGTCTGTATAATATATATATATATATATATATATATATCACATGTGGTCAAAGACATGAAAATGTAATGTATGTATGTATGTACGTATGTATGTAAACCCTAAACCCTAAACCCTAAACCCTAAAACCCTAAAACCCTAAACCCTAAACCCTAAACCGTAAATCCTAAACCCTAAACCCTAAACCCTAAACCGTAAACCCCAAACCCTAAACCCTACACCCGAAACCCTAAACCCTAAACCCTAAGGTACTGAAATTTGCCCCCCCCCCCCCCCCCCCCCCCCTTCCCTGCGTGACACGGAGGACTTCGTCAAGTTTACGCAGGCGGCTGCTCGCAGGTCTCCGGAGCACAAGTCGCCCTACCTCGTAGCTTTTCGTGAGGCGGTTTGGGGTTTAGGGTTTAAGGGTTTGGGGTTTGGGGTTTAGGGTTTAGGGCTTGGGGTTTGGGGTTTGGGGTTTAGGGTTTAGGGTTTGGGGTTTGGGGTTTAGGGTTTGGGGTTTGGGGTTTGGGGTTTGGGGTTGCAATCTTGAAATAGTTTATTCTGCCAAAAGCCTTTTGTACTAGCAGTCTGGGCTTTGGCCCTCAAGACCTTTAACAAAAATTTCAAAAACACGTAAGAGGGGTGTACCTTTTCGGATGTCCCCGATTTCTAACAGTCCTTTTTCGGGATTATAGTACCTTATTAGAACCCCACTTCAGGACTGCTAGCATGCGGGGGAACATTCCAAAAAGTACCTTCTTCCACACACAGATGAGCACGATCAGGTTTCCCCCGCCCCGCACTTGCGCGCGAGTCTTCAGCCCTAAGGTACAGCCGGTGATTACGCCGCGGTTCTTGCCCACCTGCACGGCTGAGTTGCTGCAGGGCCTTGGCCAGCTGGCTGCCAAATATGACTGCATCATCCAGTGCCTTGGGTCACATCATCTTTACAGCAGCTTTGGGCTTCTTGTTAAAAACGATTTTTTGGGGGGTCAGGGGAGAGAAGGGGGGGCTTCTGTGGGTCTGTGGGCTCCAGTTTCTTCGGCGTTGGGCTTGAGGGCTGAGAGGGGTCCAGGAGAGGCCCCCTCTGCGCCTCGGAGGAGCCACATGAGTGAGTCCGTGGACGAGGTGGCCTTTGCCTCACAGCTCTTCCCTGGGAAGACGGATGCCGAGGCGTTCGATCAGTTTGGCTTGATGCGGGGGCCATCGGCGACTGGGACCGGCAGTTAAGTCTAGAGCTGAAGAAACCGGGGTTTAGGGCTTGGAGTTTATGGTTTCTGGGTTCTTGGGTTTTGCAAGAACAGAGGTGCAACAAACCCGAAAGGAACCTTAAAGACCATCAGTTAAATCGTAGTAGGAGCTCTGCCCCCTCTGATTCAGTCACCAGCTGCGGAAGTATCGGTGTTTCCTGGCCACGCAGTGACACCAAGTGCGCTGGATTGGCTGAGGGTGCAGGGTTCAGTGCTCTGGGTTTTGAGCACTCGCCGCAATGAGTTTTGCAGCAGTTGCGATCTACAAGCTGACAGGCAATGGTGACTTCATGTGCATCTCTCACACACACACACACCCTGCACAGGGGTAGGTTTGAATATGTTTTGTTTTGGGTCACCCTTCATCCCTTATATAATCCTTATAAAGCCATAGAAAGTCATTTAACAAGAAAAAACAAGTTTTATAGCCCCCCCCCCAAAAAAAAAAGAACAACAAAACAGAAAAAGACAAACTTCCACCAGTAAGGTGATGGGCCACTGCGTTCAGCTCCAGAAAGGAGAGGAGGAGCTCATGAGGTGGGAGTAGCGAGATCTTAAAGAGGGTTTAGTTTGGATGAGGTGGGAGGAGAGAGACCTTAAAGCACCTAAACCCCAAAGAAGCCCTGGCTCTTGGTATGGGATGAGGGAATGAGGTACCCTCTATATATATATATATACATATATATATATGTAGATACATACATACATATACACATCTATATATATACACATACATACATATATATATATATATATATATATATATATAAACCCTTCAGGGTACCTCATTCCCTCAATTCCCTACTAAGAATTTCGTATGTCTTCCCCCTTTTTGGGGTTTAAGAGGATTCTTTTTTGGGGGCAACATTCTCAGAGGGTTCAGAGAAAACAGTGGGGAGGACAAGATGTCCTGGCTGGCCTTAGCAGGTGAAGGCTTTATGGCTTGTCTTCATGGTTCTAGGCCGTCCTTGGCTACTTGAGGGTTGTTTTTAGGGTTTGGTGTTTCAAAGTTTCTTCATGTATCTTATGGGCGTTTTTACGATTCTTTAAGGGGTTCTCTAGGATTTAGGGTTCAGTGTTTGGGCATCCGGGTCGGGGGGGGGGGGGGGGCTGGGCGTGAGCCCAGGGAGCGTGGGACGGCGATCGCCCACTGCCCCCTCTCCAACTTCTTCTTTGCCAAGGGCGCGCTGCCAGTGAAGCAGCTGGTGTCCAGGGGGGTGAAGGTGCCAGGGTTGAGGGTGTAGGGACCATGAAGCCCCCCGCCCTCCCCAAACCCTAAGCCTCAAACCCGAAACCCTAGCCTTAAACCCTAAACCCTAAACCCTAAACCCTAAACCCTAAACCCTAAACCCTAAACCCTAAACCCTACACCCTAAACCCTAAACCCTAAACCCTAAACTCCAAACCCTATGAACCCAATGCAGTTAGAAAGCCCATCAGATTGGCCTCGGGACCGATGTGGCTGGCGGCTACTCCCCCTCGATGCTCTCCGCCATGCGTGCGGCTGTGCTGGCCTCGAAGACGCTGCAGCGCCACGGCTGGAGCAGCCCTGAACCCCGGAGTTTTCTATGTGGCCAAGTGGGGGCGGCCCTAAACCCTAAACCCTAAACCCTAAACCCTAAACCCTAAACCCTAAACCCTAAACCCTAAACCCTAAACCCTAAACCCTAAACCCTAAACCCTAAACCCTAAACCCTAAACCCTAAACCCTAAACCCTAAACCCTAAACCCTAAACCCTAAGCCCTAAGCCCTAAGCCCTAAACCCTCAACCCTCAACCCTAAGCTCGTCTCCTTCTAGGAAGGAGAAGATGTCCAGGATGTCGGCTCCAGCTTTCTAGCTGGGCTTGTACCACCAACGAGCACTTAGGGTTTAGGGTTTATGGTTTAGGGTTTAGGGTTTAAGGAGCGGACTGCTCTTCTGCGCACTGCAATTGTGCTACAAAAGAGCATTTCTGGGCCCGTCGCCCGTCCCAGCCCACTCCCGTCCTGCGGCGCCCACTTCCGAGGCGCACCCTTGAAAGCGAGCTCCGTACACAGGGTTTCAGCGCCGCAACGTTCCGGTGGTCACCCAGAGGGTGGTCGATGGTGTTGTGAAGCTGCTCCGCGCGCAGGTTTTCAATGCGGTTGCGCGCGCCGACACCCAGCGAACATCGAGAGGGTGGTCATCTTTCTCACAAGAGATTCCGCAAAGACCCAAATGTGGCCGAAACGCAGGGCAAACCGACAACTCGCAACGTTCTGCAGATGTTTTTCTTGCCCCTCCGCCTTAAAAGGGTTAACTTTGGTTGAAAAAAAGACATGGAGAGAGGACAAGCCTGGCGTTTTTTTGAGTAAAAGGTGCATACGTTTGAAACGAAGACATGGGGAGATTCAAACAATAGGAACCGTAACTGCGCTGAAAAATCCCCACTCCACGCTTTCCGAACAAGTCTCCGAACCGGCAAAGCCCGAACCCTCAACCCTACACCCTAAACCCTAAACTAGGTAGTCTCTTGGGATGATTTTGAATTCTCCTTCTGTCCTTACAGGGGAACCTATTCATAAACAATTTTCAAAGGGTTTAAAGCCCATCTCAGAAAGCCCTAAACCCTAAACCCTAAGCCCTAAGCCCTAAGCCCTAAGCCCTAAGCCCTAAGCCCTAAACCCTAAACCCTAAACCCTAAACACTAAACCCCAAACCCTAAACCCTAAACCCTAAACCCTAAAACCTAAACCCGTGAGAGCCTTCGGCCCCGTAAGGTTCTGCCACGTCCCCAACGGTGCCTTGGAGAAGTTCGGCCCGGCGGACCAGCAAAGCGACGGAGCGGAGCACGACTTGAGCCCCTGACGAGGGGTTTAGGGTTTAGGGTTTGGGGTTTAGGGTTTGGGGTTTGGGGCTTAGGGTTTGGGGTTTAGGGTTTAGGGTTTTGGGGTTTAGGGTTTAGGCTTAGGGTTTAGAGTTTTGGGCTTCAGAGTTCAGGGTATCAATGGAGGAATGCACCCCGATGGTCGACAGTCAGGTGAAGGAGGCCTGCTCCTGGCCTACGCCCCTAAACCCTAAACCCTAAACCCAAGAGCCTCCGGCTCAAGCCGCCGACCCCGCAGGAGAACAAGTTTAAGGTTTGGGGTTTGGTGGATTGGGTTTGCGGTTCGGGTCTGGGTGGGGGGGGGGGGGGGGGGGGGGGGGGGGGGGGGGGGGGGGGGGGGGGGGGGGGGGGGGGGGGGGGGGGGAAGGGAAACTGGCGCCGGCCTTGTGTGGGGCTGCTGGGTAGGGGGGCATTCCGGAACCTCGTCAAGCCATAATAGCTAAAATCGGCTAAAACGCCCGACGGCTCTCCCGATCTTTTGCAAGCCCAGTTGCCAAAGGCGTGGCCTTTGGCGGCCCTCGACCGTTGCTGGAGCTTGGGTGGAAGGCCATGACAGGCGAGGCCGATTACACGTCGAGGGTCGCCATGGAGCTGGGGTGCCCGATCTACTGCTTCAAATTCCGGAACACCATTTACAAGCCAGCCGCATTCCGGAGATGGGGTGTCCTGACGGAGCCGGCCGACAGCATCCAATTTCTGTCGGGCCGAGAGAGTGGCAACTTCTACTACGCAGCACGCTCCCTGGACACAAGCCCCAGCGCGGCATGGCTGCTGCAGAACGCAGAGTCCCTCGAAACGGCTTATTGCCGCATGCCGCTCCTCTTCAGCACGCTGCAAAGGAGGGCCCTGAAGCGCTTCCACTGCACGGAGCCGGAAGCCAAGAACGAAGTGGGCGTGGACCCGCGGGATGGGATGGCAGAGATGTCCTTGCCATTGGCCCAACGGCTTGGACTCATCCCTGCATTGCTCTTCCTGCATGACGTTTACAAGCCGTTTCAGTTCAGGGGCTTTCTGGAACTGGCAAACAAAGTCGGGAAGCCGACTGCCCTCTGCAAGGGCATGGTTGCCATCAACCCCTCGCTGCAAGGGGAGGTCCTTGTGCTGCCAAAGTCCACCATCAAGCTGCGTGGCCCAACGCTCCGTCGTGCTACGGCCTGGGGTAGGGGGCGGGGGTGGGGGGGGGGGGGAGGGGTTTTTTTCGAGAGAGCCCCTATGCCCGCACGAAACCGCCGGTCCAGGAGTTTACGCGGTGTGGGTGGCCTGTTCCTCCACGGAAAAGCTGCCGGGGTACCCCCCCCCTACCCCCCCCGTCCCCTTAAGAAGGGAAAGAGGGAGGTTTTCACCTCCAGTCCAGAAACCCATCCAACACGCCGCCAGGGTCGGCGCAACCCTAAACCCTAAACCCTCAACCCTCGACCCTAAACCCGAAACCCTAAACCCTAAACCCTAAGCCCTAAGCCCCCCTAAACCCTAAACCCTAAGCCCTAAACCCTAAGCCCTAAACCCTAAGCCCTAAACCCTAAACCCTAAACCCTAAACCCCAAGCCCTAAACCCTAAACCCCAAACCCTGCATCTCAGAGGAATCACTTCCATGCCCTCTACCTGGCGACTTTGGGGAGCGCCAAGGCGCTGAACATGGAGGCCTGGGTTTAGGGTTTCGGGTTTAGGGTTTAGGGTTTAGGGTTTAGGGTTCAGGGCTGGCGGATGCTGGGGTTTTAGGGTTCGGGGTTGAGGGGTTGGTTTCGGGGTTCCAGGTTTCAGGGTACGGGGGTTGAAGGGTTTAGAGTTTTAGGGGTTTCGGGGTTTTGGGGTTTAGGCGTTTAGGGTTGTCTGTTGGGTTCAGTTGATCATGTCGTGTCTAGGGTGGAGTTAAACGAGTTGAGCTCGGCTTAGTTAGGGTGGGTCGAGGTTGACCCGAATCCCGAGACTGTAAACTCCAGACCCTAGACCCTAGACCCTAAACCCTACACCCTGAACCCTAAACCCTAAACCCTAATTCCGAGGCCACTCTGGGTAGCTTCGATGTCGGGAAATGCTTCGACGCTGTGCTGCTGACCCAAAGTCCTGTGGCCCAGAGGCTGGGGCCTTTGGGAGTTAGGGTTTAGGGTTTAGGGTTTAGGGTTTAGGGTTTCGGGTGTAGGGTTTTTTTGGCTTGGGGCAGGGGTCATGTTAGGGTTAAGGGTGTCAGCTTGAGGGTTGGGTAAGGGTTTCGTGATTAGGCGTTGGGATCTGGCGGCCAGCAGTTGTCCTAAGCTGTTGCAAGGGCTTATGGTGCAGGGCTTGGGGTCCTGGGTGTCAACATAGGGGCCTGCATAATCACCAACATTATCCTCGTAGAATCCCTTCTAAAGTCGTTGTACATGTAGTTTCGAAGCCTAGGGCTGCATCCTGGAGAGGGTTTAGGGTTTAGGGTTTAGGGTTTAGGGTTTAGGGTTTAGGGTTTAGGGGACTTAGGGTTAGGGTTTAGGGTTTAAGGAGATGCCTTGTGCATGTTACGAGGCTTTCGACGCTACTCTGCATCCCATCCTTAACTTTCACAGCTTCTGCGCGATATCACAGCAAACCCTAAACGTCAAACCCTCAACCCTGAGCCTTAAACCCCTAACCCTAAACCCGAAACCCTGGACCTTAGACCCTAAACCCTCAACCCTCAACCCTCAACCCTAAACCCTAAACCCTAAACCCCAAACCCCAAATCCGAAACCCTAAACTCTAAACCCAGCCTTCTATGACTCACCCATGGGAGAAGCTCTTTCCTTCGACGGAAGGCTTGGGGCTTCGGACGACCGTGAGGCAACCAAGTGGGAATTTCCTAGAATACAGTTTCGGGTTCGGGTTCAGGGTTTAGGGTTCAGGGTTAGGGTTTAGGGTTCATGGCTTAGTTTAGGGTTTCGGGTTTAGGGTTTAGGGTTAGGGGTTCGGGTTCAGGGTTCAGGGTTTAGGGTTAGGGTTTAGGGTTTCGGGTTTAGGGTTTCGGGTTTAGGGTTTAGGGTTTAGGGTTTAGGGGTAGGGGGTTTACAGGAGGTTTAGGGGGTTTAGGGTTAAGAGTTTAGGGGGTTTAGGGTGTAGAGGTTTGGGGTTTAGGGGGTTTAGGGTTCGGGGGTTCAAATCGGGTGTGGGAACCCAACAATTTCGTAGTCTTCATTCTAAGAACCCCCCAATAGATACGCCACGATTCTTGGTGACCCCTTGAGTGGTAGTGGTTGAGTGAGTGATTGTTTCAATCAATCAAAGATTCTCTTTCAGATGAGCCCGACTTCGGGTACGCTGAAGCCTTAAGCGCTCTAATTTAATCCCTAAACCCCAAACCCCAAGCCCTAAACCCTAAGCCCCAAACCCTAAACCCTGAAGCCTAACCCTGAACCCTAAACCCTGAACCCTAACCACCTTCCCTGAAACCTTGGACTCCCAGTCCATGAGGTAGGGTTCAGGGTTTAGCGTTTAGCGTTTGGGGTTTAGGGTTTAGGGTTTGGGGTTTAGGGTTTAGGGTTCAGGGTTAAGGGTTTGGGGTTTAGGATTTAGGGTGTAGGATTGAAAATCATAAAGTTTCGGGTTCAGGGTTTTCAGGTGCTTCTTGGGGGCTTCTTCTTCTCTCGAAGTAGAAGGGCCATGATGCTACTGATGTTCCTTCTATGGACAGCCACGGTTTCATTAATGTTCTACGGAAGCCTGCAGGGCTTCTTGTGATGATTAGGGTTTAGGGTTTAGGGTTTAGGGTTTAGGGTTTAGGGTTTAGGGTTTAGGGTTTAGGGTTTAGGGTTTAGGGTTAACCCCCGCCCCCAATAGGCCCTAACTCCTAAAGTACCAGGTAGGTGCTCAACCCTAAGGCCATGGCCCCCATAGGTCCCAAACCCACTCAAGACTCCACTCTCAAGATTCGGTATGTGTTGTTTACTACAGGGCTCCTGCGCAGCCCCACACCCCCAGGCCGGCACTGCCGAACTGCCTTTGACTCCTCCACCTCCACCTGCTCAAGACGGTTTAGGGTTTAGGGTTTAGGGTTTGGGGTTTAGGGTCGCTCTGGTGTCAACACCAGAAACTTCGGCGCCACGCCCAAGCCGAAACCGCACGCCCACGTTGGCGGCCAGCAGCCACAGCGCCAAGTCTGTGGCCAAGTTTAGGGTTTAGGGTTTAGGGTTTAGGGTTTAGGGTTTAGGGTTTAGGGTTTAGGGTTTAGGGTTTAGGGAAGCCAAAAGCCAAGACCCCAGTCAAGGGACTTTTCAGGGTGCCCGAGAGGGGTGGCCAGGAAGCCATGCGCCTTGTTTACGAATGTTTGTGCCTGTGGCCACGAAGCCATTGCGGTTTCTGTATATACAGCAAGAGGGGTTTAGGGTTTAGGGTTTAGGGTTTTGGGGTCTAGGGCTCCCTCCGGATGCTGCTACTTCGGCTAGGGAGCTGTGGTTTTTCTCGTCTTACGTGCAGGACATGCTCCAGAAGATCATCACGCTGGGCGACGACCGAAATGTCCAGGAGGTCTTCGTGAACGGCCGAAGCGTGCATAAGCTCTCTGGTCCCTCCCCTGCCCCAAAAGACGGCTATGCCTAGGGTTTCAGGCGTCCGGGTTGTGTGTAGGGGTCATCCTGTGACAGGGGGCTTTAGGGTTTAGGGTTTAGGGTTTCCTGGGATGCCTGGTAAGTTCGCAGCCCAGATGGGGTTCCCATCAGGGTGCCTTTTTATGCGAAAGCATCTGCAAAGCCTCGGAACTACCGACTCGAAGCCTCAGCTCTTAAACCCGTTTAGGGTTTAGGGTTTAGGGTTTAGGGTTTAGGGTTTAGGGGAAACCCTGGCTGGTCTCTTGCTGTCTGGGCTGACGGGACCTGTGCCCCAGTCGTCCAACCTCTTGCTTGCGCCGGACATTTTTTTCCCAGAGCCAAGGGCCCCTCCAAGCCCCAAAAAATGGGCCCTCAAATGATGATTAGGGTTTAGGGTTTAGGGTTTAGGGTTTAGGGTTTAGGGTGTAGGGTGTAGGGTTTAGGGTGTAGGGTTTAGGGTTTAGGGTTTAGGGTTTAGGGTTTAGGGATCTTCGCTATCATCAAGGAAAATGAGCCAAGCCTAAGCTTTCAACCTACGAAAGGCTTACTCGCAAAACCCTCACAGAAAGCTTTGGATTGGGATATCCCTGTATATCCTGGGAAAGAACTTGCCAATTTCATGGAGTTTAGAGCCTGGCCTCCAAGTACCCCTTAAGCTCTCGACCTCAAGCCAAGTAAGAAGCCTTCTTAAGTAGCTTGGTAGCAGCAGTGGTACCCTTTGCAGATTCCTTCATAAAGTGCCCAACACCCTCAAAAGGGTAGCTAAAACCCTAACCCTAAACCCCCTCGAAGAGCCTCGGCCCTCGGGACCGACTCGCGCGAGAGTGCGCGCAGTAGGACCCGCCTCCGGAGCGCCGTGCTTGGCGGTGCCCACGCAAGCAAAATCCAGTCTTCAGGGTTTAGGGTCTGGGTTTTTGTGGTTTAGGGTTTAGGGTTTTGGGGTTTAGGGTTTCGGGGTTTTGGGTTCTACTGTAGGGGTTTAGGGTTTCGGGGTTTTGGGGTCTAGGGTTTTGGGGTCTAGGGTTTAGGGTTTTGGGGTCTGGGGCTTCAGGGTTTAGGGTGTAGGGTTTTGGGTTGTAGGGTTAAGGGCTTAGGGTTTTGGGTGTATATAGGGTTCGGGGTTAGGGGTTCAGGATTTTGGGGTTTAGGTTTAGGGGTTTAGGGTTTTGGGGTTCAGGGTTTTGGGGTTCTGGGGTTGAGGTTTTAGGGTTTTCGTTAGGGGACATTATGTCATTAGGGTGCATGGCGTATGTCGAAGGCTCGTAGGGGCAGTTCGGTCATGTTTGTCGGTTCGGTGCCGTGCCACAAAGTGTACAAAGAGAAGAATTGTCATGCGGGACGGTAGTCTGGTCGGTAGTCTGGTAGTAGGACCTAACCTTAAATCCTAAACCCTAAACCCTAAACCCTAAACCCTAAACCCTAAACCCTAAACTCAGGGCCTAGGCCGCCCCCCTACAGAGGGGGGGCGGCGCTTAAGCCCTTCGACCTCGATGGCGAAGGTCGACCCAGGTCGCTTGCCCGCCTCCTGCAGCCAGGAGGTCGGTAGCACCCACGATGGGCCCGGTACCGGAGCAGGTTCTCCCGGGGACCAGTACTGGTCCCCTTAATAAAGTAAATACCCTAGACCCCCAGCCCTTCGCCCAGGGGTTGCTGGCCGTTTCGGGGGGGTACCCCAAGGCCCCCAGGCCAGGAGGACCCGGACCCCTCACCGCAGCGTGTCCAGGGACCAGGGGGCCTCAGGCCAGGCCAGGCAGGGCGGGTGCTCAAAAAATGGGTGTTTTGGGCTTCTGCCGCCCCTGCCCCCCCTGGCCCCCCCTGGCCCCCGCCTGGCCCCCCCCTGGCCCCCCCCGGCCCCCCCTGGCCCCCCCTGGCCCCCCCTGGTGGCCCCTGGCCCGCTTCTTGCGTTTCTGGGCCCTTCTGTCACTGTGAGGTTTTGGGCCGCCCCGCTCCCCTTGGCCCACCTGGCCCCCCCCCCCCTGAACCCCCCTGGAACCCCTGGTTTTGGCGCCTCCTTAACTGGGCCGCTTTGGGCCCCTCTGCCGGGCCCCTGGGCTGCCCAGACTGACCCTGGCCTGGGCCCGTGGTCCTTCGTGACGGAATGAAGAAGTTTTATGTAAAGAAAGCAGTTGGCTTGAGTTTAGGCCTAAACCCTAAAAGGAATAGGTTTGGGTGGCTTTGCCGCCTTGGACGGCGTGGGGTGGGAGAAAAGTGTTAGATGGCCTTCCACAATTGGGCCAAAGCTGCTCTTCGCACCTCTCGACGCTTTCGAGCTTGTTCCAAAATCTAACCTTCACAGCATCTACGCCCTATCACAGCAAACCCTAAACCCTAAACCCTAAACCCGAAACCCTAAACCCTGCACCTGAAGCCTCAGGCCTTTATCCCGGACCCTAAACGCTTCCACGTGGCACCCCGTAGCTTGCTGCAAGGGTTTAGGGTTTAGGATTCAGGGTTTAGGGTTTAGGGTTTAGGGTTCAGGGTTTAGGGTTTAGGGTTGAGGGGGGTGAGACTTAGGGTGTAGGTCGGGGGGCTTATTTCCAAGCCATCTTTATACCATTCCCCCTCCCAAAAGAAGCCCTAGAAACCGTTTCGGAACCCCTCGTCTTGTTGTCTGGAGTTTATAAGTCTTGTCGGGTGTTGGGTATGTGTACTATAGTTTTGGCGTTGTTTCGGTTTTTTTGGTTTAGGGTTTAGAGTTTAGGGTTAGGATCTAGGGTTTAGGGTTCAGGGTTTAGGGTTTAGGGTTGTCATTGTTTTGGGTGATGCTTAGGGCCGTGCCCACCAGACATGGCCCGTGCTCTCAAGTCGTGGGACCACTGGCCTGAGTAACGCCTCGAAGTTCAAAACCGAAACCCAAAACCCTAAACCCTAAACCCTAACCCCTAAGCCCTAAGCCCTAAGCCCCAAACCCTAAACCCTAAACCCCCAGACATAACCCCTCTAACCCTGAACCCAGAGCCCAACAAAGCCCAGAGCATGAGCCCCCGAGGAAGCCTAAAGCCAGCCAATAAGCCCTACTCAGTTCCTGGAGCCCTTAACCCTAAACCCTAAACCCTAAACCCTAAACCCTAGACCCTAAACCCTAAACCCTAAACCCTAAACCCCAAACCCCAAACCCCAAACCCTAAACCCTAAACCCTACTAAACCCTAAACCCGAAGAACCTAACCCTAAACCCAAGAGCCCTAAACCCTGCTCCTGAGCCATTGTATAAGCATGGTTGGTCATCAGATCCTGAGAGAGCCATGCACCTCACCGACCTCCCGCCAGAGGCGGGTGAGCGAGGGTTTAGCTTGGGAGGTAGGGCTTAGGGCTTAGGGCTCAGGGCTCAGGGCTCAGGGCTTAGGGCTTAGGGCTTAGGGCTTAGGGTTTAGGGTTTAGGGTTTAGGGTTCAGGGCTTAGGGCTTAGGGTTTAGGGTTTAGGGTTTGGGTGCTCCTAAGGTAGTCGGGTGGGGGGGGGGGGTTCGGGTTTTGGGGTTTTGGGGTTTGGGGGTTTGGTGTTTTAGTGTTTTGGGGTTTTGTTTTTTTTGGGGTTTTGGGGTTTTTGGGTTTTGGGGGCTTTGGTGGCGAAGAGCTGCTTAATTATAGGGTTTAGGTTTTGCATGCAGCCGGCGATCTTTCGTGCAAATCCTGTTCCTGAGCCTGCGCGAATCACATATTTGCCGGAGCCTCCACCAGCACAAGTGTATGCCCTGCCCAATCGCCAGACGTACCACGTGTACTCAGATTGCTGCGCTTTGGGGAATCAAGGTACAGCTGCGAGAGTGGAAGCACTGCAGTTGTGCAGTTACTGTCTTCGGTATGAAGGCCAAGATCCACACACGTACAACAGGTGATGTGGTGCCCGCCTATCGGCAGCACCAAGGAGGAGTGCTGAAATCCGAGGTCTGTTTGTGGATCTGGCATGGTGGCAGCGAGCACGGCGCGTTCCCGAGGCGGTTCGTGGCTGTAAGGGGAAGGCTACGTGACAAAGGTCCCTTCAGCCCCGATGTTACAGCATGAGTCATATAGCATTGCAAACGTAATGCTGGCAGAATTTACGGGACATAAGTCGCTTTTGACCACTGTATAGGCATGTGGCAGTGCAACAGGCATAGCTACACTCAAAGCACAGCGCTTTACGTTTGGTCGTGCAGTCAAAAGATAGAACGAGCGCCCAATGGATTTGCCCCCGTGATTCTCTGGCATGCAGCCGACTGCAGATTCCCAAGATGTTCCTCAGGCCCCCCCCCCCCCCCCAACCCTCCCGCTGGGGTATCTGCAAATATGCAAAAAGAGTACTTGTCGGGATGCCCAATATTTCTGTTTTTTTCTTTGTTGCTGCACTATTTTGCAGATGGAGCCGGGCAGCGCCCTCCCCAACCCCCCTGCTCAAAATCTCGCAAGCACAGTCTCTAACATCTGGCACACAAGCCAAGCATTTGCAAATGAGGGGCTGCGCCCCCCCAACCGCCCCTGCTGGAGTATCTGCAAATATTCAAAAGTGTACTTGCTCCGCTCCAAAACAAGGGTTTAGGTTGCGACCAAACATGCCCAGCCCTAATTCCTGAACCCTCAATGACAAAGAGGAAGCAAAAAGTCACATCCTGCATGGCTTAAGATTGCTAGAATCAGAGCAAACCCCATGACTCGCAAGATTCTCTAGTCCGAAACCCTAAGCCCTAGACCCTTAACCTAAACCCCAAGAAAATCCCTAAAAACCCTACACCTCAAACCCCGAAATTCCCCGGACCCCTCAATCCCCAAACCCCACTTCCAAGAACACTTATCCACAAAACTTACACCACACTTGACCCAGGAAACTTAGTCACGGGTGTTGAGTCATAATCTTTAGCCGCCATAGGGTGTGTTTTTTGACAATTATGTACATACAACCATTGGGAACATTAAAGATTGACCCTAAGCCCTAATCCCAAAGCCCCAAGCCCTACACCCTTTTAGCAATCACAACCCGAAACCCTAAACCCTAAACCCTAAACCCTGAACCCTAAACCCTAAACCCTAAACCCTAAACCCTAAACCCTAAACCCTAAACCCTAAACCCTAAACCCTAAACCCTAAAGGGTTCCCTGAAAGGTTGCTAGAACATCTAGTTCTCCCACAAGTCGACCTCAGACTTCCCCCTACACCTTGCAGATACTATCTTGAGCCGAAGGTCTATTTGAAGGGTCGTACCCAAACCCTAAACCCTAAACCCTAAACCCGAAACCCGAAACCCGAAACCCTAAACCCTAAACCCTCGACCCTAATCCCTAAACCCCAAACCCTAAATCCTACTCTATGTCCTCAATGCCCCAGCGGAAGGCCCTACGCCGCGTCACTGCCGGCCTCCGTGCGGCAGAACTCGCGGCGCGCGCGGCGGCCGCCAGCGGTGCACTGCGCAAGGCCCTGAAGTAGGGTTTTGTTTATGGGGTTTAGGGGGTTCGGGTTTAGGGTTTAGGGTTTCGGGTTTAGGGTTTAGGGTTTAGGGTTTAGGCTTTAAGGTTTAGGGTTTAGGGTTTAGGGTTTAGGGTTCAGGGTTGAGGGTTTAGGGTTTAGGGTTTAGGGTTTAGTTTTAGGGCTTAGGGAGTAGGGTTAGGGAGGATCTGAAAAGTAGATAGGTCCGACTGCAGCACAAGGTTTACGATAATAGGGGTACCTTATTGGGGTCCTTATTATAAGGGAATCCTACTACTTTCCGGGGTCCCCTAATTTCGTAAACCCCATGTAGGGTTTGTAGGGTTTATAGGGTTTAGGAGGTTCGGGTCTAGGGTTTAGGGTTTAGGGTTTAGGGTTTAGGGCTTAGGGTTTAGGGCTTAGGGTTTAGGGTTTAGGGTTTAGGGTGTAGGGTTTAGGGTTTAGGGTTTCAGGGTTAGGGTTTAGGGTTTAAGGTTGAGGGTTTTGGGGGGTTTAGGGATCAGGGAGGGTCTAAAGAGTAGATATGTCAGAAATGTCCGACAGTAGCACAAGGTACTAGCTTTGGGATTCTTGATTAGGGTTTTCTGGTTTAGGGTTTGGGCTTTGTAAGCCCTAAACTCTAAACCCTCACCCCGAAACCAAGGGAGGTGTACTGTAGGGGTCCACGTGGGATCGGTGCGTCTTGCGGATCTTCAAAGCGGCCCTACACCTTTTAACGCCTAAACCCCTAAAACCCCTAAAGCCCCCAAGGGTTTAGGGTTTAGGGTTTAGGGTTTAGGGTTTAGGGTTTAGGGTTTAGGGTTTAGGGTTTAGGGTTAGGCTTTAGGCTTTAGGCTTTAGGCTTTAGGCTTTAGGCTTTAGGGTTTAGGGTTTCAGGTTTCGGGTTTATGGTTTAGCCTAAGCCCTACACCCTAACCCCTATATTCCTAAACCACTAAACCACTACATGCGTAAACCCCAAATTTCAGGTCTTAGGAGTCTTAGGGCTTTCCTGCTCTAAGGGAGTTTTTGGGCGCTTACACTGGTCCCTTAGCTAAGGGGCATTAAGGGTCGGCCAATAGTAAGGGACCATGTAACTAACCCTAAACTTCGAAACCCCTAAACCCCTAAACCCCGAAACCCCTAAACCCCTAAAACCCCTAAACCCCTAAACCCCTCCTTTCCTACAGGTCTGCCGATGCCCCGAGCACTTTGGCGATGATGGGCCTTCGCCTTCAACCTTTCCTCCAAGGTTTAGGGTTTAGGGTCTAGGGTTTAGGGTCTAGGGTTTAGGATTTAGGGTCTGGGGTTTAGGGTCTAGGGTTTAGGTTTTAGGGTTTCGGAAACCCGAAACCCTCAACCCTAAGCCCTAAACCCTTACAAGCCAGGCAGGGGGGTCCAGGTACTGGCACCATAACACAGCCACACAACTGGGGCCTGGTTTTGGCAACTGGGGCTTAGTTTTGGGTTTTGGGTTTAGGGTTTAGGGCTTAGTGTTTAGGGTTATCGGAGCCAGAAACCTTTCTCTCAGTTGCGGCACACACACACACACACACTTGGTTGCTAAGGCCATACTGGAGTCTCAAGAGTTTATCATACCTGAACTCTAAACCCTAAACCCCAACCCCCAAGGGCTATGGATAAGGTTGTGGTCCTTGGCCCATCTTTGCTATGGTTTCTTCAGTACTTTCCTTTGCGGTTGAGGGATAGGGAGGTAGGGTGTAGGGTTTTGGGTTTAGGGTTAAAGGCTTAGGCTTAGGGCTTTGGGGGAAGTTTAGGGTTGAGGGCTTACGGCCCCAGTCCCCAGAACAGGACCTACAACATGCTTCCTTTATCCCTCAACCCTAAACCCTAAACCCTAAGCCCTAAACCCTAAACCCTAAACCCTAAACCCTAAGCCCTAAACCCTAAACCCTAAACCCTAAACCCTAAACCCTTCTCTTGGTATGCCCGAGTTCATGCCCTCAAGATCGCTTCAGAGGCTGTGGCAGCGGGACCTCCGCGAGCGCTTCCCAGACGCCACAGTGCCTGCAGGCTTTCGGGGCCTAAGCCCTAAACCCTAAGCCCTAAGCCCTAAACCCTAAACCCTAAACCCTAAACCTTAAACCCTACATAACCCCGCAAACCTGAGAAGCGCTGAGGGGTCTGGAGTCTGGAGGGTTGAGGATGTGAAGTCAAACCCGAAGCCTTAGGGTGAGGGTTCAGGGTTCGGGTTTAGGGTTTAGAGTTTAGAGTTTAGGGTTTAGGGTTTAGGGTTTAGGGTATAGGGTTTAGGGCTTCGGGCTTAGGGTTTGGGTTTAGGGTTAAGCCTGAAGCCAGAAACCCTGAGGCCGCCCCAAGCCACAAACCCTAAACCAAAGAGCCGGGTGTCGAAGTGATGTGCGAGTGTCCACCTGGGGTTTAGGGTTTAGGGTTTAGGGTTTAGGGTGCTCAGGACTTTAAGCGCTTAAACCTTGAACCCTAAACCCTAAAGCGGTTTGGGATGCTTGTCTTCGGGTGGCCCGGTTGCTGTTTTGAGGAGCTTAGGATTCAGATCTGAGCTTCCCAGCAGAAAAGCCTGAACTTTAAGCCGTGTAGGGTTCAGGGTTTAGGGTTCAGGGTTTAGAGTTTAGGGTTTAGGGTTTAGGGTTTAGGGTTTAGGGTTTAGGGTTTACTACACAGCCCGGGTCTCTGGCCTCGCTTGTGTCAGATGTCGCCTGGCGGGACGCTTTCGCCGCCTGGGCGCATCTGGTCCGGGCTTCAAGGTTCAGGGAACCTAGGGTTTAGGGTTTAGGGTTTTGGGTTTAGGGTTTAGGGTTTAGGGCCTCGGGCTTCGGGTCTATAGGGTATAGGGTCAGGGTTTAGGGTTTGAGGTTTTCGGTCTGTAGGGTCTGGAGTCTATAGGGTCTCTATAGGGTCAAAATGGTCGATAGGGTCTGTAGGGTCTATAGGGTCTACAGGGTTTAGGGTCTGTAGGTTCTAAAGGGTCTATAGGGTTTAGGGTCAGGGTTCAGGGGTAGTTAGTTAGCGTATAGGGTTTAGGGTCTATAGGTTCTGTCGGGTCTATAGGGTTTAGGGTCAGTGTTCGGGGGAGTTAGTCAAAATTGTTTGTTATTGGGGCAGGTTGTAGGGTTTAGTTTTTGAGGTTTAGGGCTTGGGTGTAGCATTGGTCAGCTGAACGCAATTGTGTGAAGACATCTTTACCTGCCTGAACGCCTTGAGCCGCCTGTCAACATCCCCTCATGCCCCAAACCCCAAACTCCAATCCTAAACTCTAAACCCTGCACCATAGAGCCATGAGTTCAGCCATACTTCAAGGCTCGTGGTACCTAGAAAGTAGGTTATGGAGCAGGTTGTAGCAGAATCATACTAACTTCGGGTACATCACTCAAACACAACAACCCTAAGTGCAAAGAACACCTAAACCCTAAACCTTAAACCCTAAATCCAAAACCCTGAATCCGAAACCCTAAACCCTAACCCTAAACCCTAAGCCCTAAGCCCTAAGCCCTAAACCCTAAACCCTAAACCCTAAACCCTAAACCCTAAACCCTAAACCCTAAGCCCTAAACCCTAACCCCAAACCCCAAACCCTAAACCCCCAAACCCCAAATCCTAAACCCTAAATCCTAACCCTTAACCCACTCACCAAGCCCCCTGAGCCCCCGAAGTAGGCCGCAGCAGTCCGCAGAGCTTTGGAGAAGGACGATCCCCCCGATTGAAGGGCTTCTTTGGGAGGTTTTGATTTTGGTGCCTATTCTGAGATTCAAAGGCCCATTTTAAGGGTGTTGTAGGGTTTACGGTTTAGGGCTTCGGGTTTGGGGTGTAGGGTTGTGGGTTCACGATGTCTGGTGTCTTCTTTGCGCGGGTTCCGATGACGAAAGGGTTCAATCTGGCTCGCAATTTTGGGAGCTGGAGAGCTTCTACGGTTTGGTACTAAGGCTTAGGGTCTTGGGTTCGGGGTAGGGTTTAGGTTTCAGGGTTTGGGTGTTGGCGGGGTTTGGGTGTTGGGGATATAGCATGTGCAGAATCAGGACGTCCAGGTACCATTGTGCTGATGATGATGATGATGATGATGATGATGATGATGACGATGACGAACATGATGATGCGAAATTGGGATGTTCCCCTTTATACTAACAGTCCTTAATAGGGATTATAGTACCCCTTACTATAATCCCTGGTAACGACTGCTAGCATAAGGGGGAACATCCCAAAATTGTATCCCTTGCGTTGCGCCGGACTCATATCTTCAAACTACAGCCTAATGTCTGGTACACTCTCACAAAGGCCAAGCCCTTAAACTCAGCACCCTAAACCCTACAGGGTTCAGGGTTTTGGGCCCAGGGGTCTGTGAACCACAGGAGAAAGCTGAGCACTCGCGCAACCTCCGCCGGCTCTCCGAGAGGCAGGATGAGGAGCTCCGACGCACCTCGGCGCAAGGTCGCCTCAGCGCGCGATGGTTTAGGGTTTAGGG
>CAJNDS010001225.1:574568-672068 GCA_905221605.1 Symbiodinium natans | reverse complement strand
AACACCATCCACTCACAATCCCTATAAGCCCAAAACCTTACAAGCCCTCCTTATATGAGGGCTTACGTAAATAGCGGGCTCCAAATATAGTCCCCCAAAGAGTAGGATCCTCTGGACATAAGGACCCTAAACCCTAAACCCTAAACCCTAAGCCCTAAGCCCTAAACCCTAAACCCTAAACCCTAAACCCTAAACCCTAAACCCTAAACCCTAAACCCTAACCCTAAACCCTAATTTGGGGACCTCAATAAGGTACCCCTAATTTCGGAAGCCTCCTTATGTAGCTATAGGAAAAGTTGCCTGCCCAGATACCCTTTGACTGAAAGAGTGCCCAGCCCTCCCACTACACTTTCCCAACCCTAAGCCCTAAGCCCTAGGCCCTAAGCCCTAAACCCTAAACCCTAACCCGAAACCCGAAACCCGAAACCCGAAACCCAGAATGTTAGGGAATATGCAGGAGGCCAGCCAGGGCACCCAGACCAAGCAGACATCGCCACGCGACACCTGATTTACGGACTTTGTTCATCCTATGGATGGGGTTTAGGGTTTAGGGTTTAGGGCTTAAGGTTTAGGGTTTAGGGCTTGGGGCTATCATCCTATGGGTTTGTTCATCCATGTGCCATGGGGTTCGTAGTAGTGTTTAGGCTTTAGGGTTTGGGGTTTAGGGCTTCGGGTTATTTGAAATTGGGGGGGGGTCTTTTGTTTGGGTTTAGGGCTGGGGGGAAGTACCCCGTGTTTGGGGATTGAGGAAGTATCGGGTTCTATATGCAGCTCCTTAGAGGGTTGGATAGGGGATACAAGGTGCCCAATTTCTTGGTGAGGGTTAGGGTTGCCGGAGCAGAAAAGGTCTTGGTGTGTAGAGCGTGCTGGGATGAGGGTTGGTCACGTGGAGATTTCAAACTTTTCACGTTGTCAAGGGCTTTTGGGGAGCTTTTCTCAGGAGGGGTCCAATACAAGGTACCGAGTATCAGTCAGTTTTGTATAGGCGAGCGGGAGAGGGGGAGACTATAGGGGTTTCAAAGGCCCTAAGCCCCTAAAACGCAGGTTAAAACCCTGGGAAGTTTTTTTATTTCTACAGGCCTCCTTCTGACTGAATTCTAAACCCTAAACCCTAAACCCTAAACCCTGAACCCTAAACCCTAAACCCTAAACGCTAAACCCTAACCCCTAAACGTGCCATACCACCTTTACATTGACCTAAAACACCCTAAACCCTAAACCTTAAACCCTAAACCCTAAACCTAAAACCCTAGACCCTAAACCCTAAACCTAAAACCCTAAACCGCTGTCAGAGTTTAGAGTGTAGGGCTGCGGCTCAGAAGTTTGCGTCTCCTCTGCCTTGGTCTCTCGGTCTCTGTCTCTCGGTCTCCGCCTTGGTCTCCGTCTCCGTCTCTCTCTCTCTCTCTCTCTCTCTCTCTCTCTATCTCTCTCTTCAGGGTTCAGGGTTTAGGGTTTAGGGTTTAGGGTTTAGGGTTTAGGGTTTAGGGTTCGTTTTGTGCGCTGTTAGCCAGTTTCGTTTACTAGTTCTTAAGAGGGATTTTAGGAAATTAGGTACCTTATGTCCCCCGATGAAACCCTTCCAAGGACTTCCTTCATTCCCTACTAAAGAAGCACTAGGAGAACCATTTTAATCGACAAGCAAACTGTTTCAACAGCTGTCTAACTAGTGTTTGGGTCTAGGGTTTCTAGGGCTTAGGGGAAGATACTATCTAGCTAGCTGACCAACTATCCAACGAACTACTTCTCTCCCTCTGTCTCTCTCTCTCTCTCTCTCTCTCTGTCTTGCCCTCCCTAGACCCTAAACCCTAACCCCTAAACCCTAAACCCTAAACCCTAGCCCCTAACCCCTAAACCCTAAACCCTAAACCCTAAGCCCTAACCCCTAAACCCTAAACCCTAAACCCTAAACCCTAAACTCCCAGCGCACTCGGAAGGTGATTCGGCGCCTATGCAAAGTTCTTGATGTTTGAGTGCTGAGAGCCGGCCTAGTGAGTCCCTGCTTTCAAGTTATATGAGGTTGCAGGAACAGGAGAACGAACACGGCTGGCTGTGTTCAAAGATCAGAGCAGGTGGTGCGGCAATGTGTGTGTCGGTATGACCGGCAGCTAGCACTGTAGCTGCTTCACTTGCAAACCCTACAGATGATGATGGCACAGGCACGTGCTGCCTTAACCCGGCATCGTGCTTAATTCAAGCCTGCATGCGCTCGTCTTGTGAAGAGGACGATTCCACTGAATGGCACCACGGGGTACTTTGAGACGGTGGTGCCTTCGGTCATGCCTGTTTAACAGTTTGAAGCGCCTGTTCATTCATCGTCACAGGATGTCGACATGTCTGACATCGCACCCAGATCTTGCATAGTGCCGTCTGCTCGAGTTCACTGTCTACCCAAAACCCAAAACCCAAAACCCAAAACCCAAAACCCAAAACCCAAAACCCTAAACCCTAAACCCTAAACCCTAAACCCTAAAACCTAATCAATCCCTATGCCTGCTGTCAGATCCCTGGCATCCTTTCTTGAGAGAGGTAGGTCTGCCGCGATATCCGCGCAAGCCAGTTGCACGCTGATTCGTTCTGCGGACGCCTTGTTTCACTTCGGGACCCTAACCCTAACCCTAACTCGTGACTTGTGAGCCAGTTTCAGGGTTTGCGACGCTTGTGTTCACCGAGTGTTCGCGGAGCTTTCTTGCGTGGCTGGCAGACTAGAGGAGCATCAGCACACCTGCACTCAGAAAGATGCCTGGCTGAGGGTTAGAGGGTTCGTAGCCTTCACATCGGCTGTTGGTTTAGAGTTTAGGGTTTAGGGTCTTGGGCTTCAATTGGGCTCAGAGGGTTTATGGGGATGATCGATAGGGGTTCGTGGGGTTTATCGAGGTCGCAGGGTTCACAGTTTTGGGGTCTCAGGGGTTGGGAAAGCTCCATACCCCGATGCCCCGGAACCAGACACCCTAAACCCAAACCAGAGCTCCATACGGGTTTAAGGTGCTGGTTTCGTGATGCTTACGGGTCAGCCATAAATCGCACACCCTAGAATCAGCGTGAACCCTGAACCTGCAAAACTGGACTTGAGGTTTTCCGACATTAGGGGTATAAGGGGATCCTACTATTGGGGGGTCTACCCTAAACCCTAAACCCTAAACCCGAAACCCTAAACCCTAAACCCTAAACCCTAAACCCGAAACCCTAAACCCCAAACCCTAAACCCTAAACCCCAAACCCTATACTACGGGTCTATTTTCGGAAGCCCTCGCGCATGAACAGCAAAGACAGGACCTTTTGTGAAGCGGAGCTCGTGCGGCTTCGCCGCGAGCTGAAGGCGCGGACAAGGGTTAGGGTTTAGGGTTTAGGGTGTAGGGTTTAGGGTTTAGGGGGTTTAGGGTTTAGGGTTTAGGGTTAGGGTTCGGGATATATGGGGGTTTACGATAACAAGGGCCCTAAACTAGACCCCCAAATAGTGGGATCCCCATATAATAAGGACCCCCAATAAAGGTACCCCTAATATCGTAAACCCCCATATAACTCCTCAAGAATCAGATAAGCAGCGCGCCTAGTTCACTGAATTGTTTCAGGATCAGTGAGGCCTAAGCCCGCAGACCCCCCCTCTCTCACTCTCACTCTCACTCTCACTCACTCTCACTCTCACTCTCACTCTCACTCTCACTCTCACTCTCACTCTCACTCTCACTCTCACTCTCACTCTCACTCTCACTCTCACTCTCACTCTCCCTCTCACTCTCACTCTCACTCTCACTCTCACTCTCACTCTCACTCTCACTCTCACTCTCACTCTCACTCTCACTCTCACTCTCACTCTCACTCTCACTCACACTCACAGTCGCAGTCGCAGTCACAGTCACAGTCACGCTCACAGTCGCAGTCGCAGTCACAGTCACACTCACGCTCACACTCACACTCATACTCACACTCATACTCATACACATACTCATACTCATAGTTATACTCATACTCACTCACCCACTCACTCACTCACTCACTCACTGCCCCCCTACAGTGCCCCCCTTCGACCTCAAACGCAAGTCGACCCAGATAGCTCGCCCGCCTCCCGCAGCTCGGAGGTCGGTAGCACCCACGATGGGCCCAGTACGGAGCAGGTTAAGTACCCTAAACCGCAAGAGACTTTGGATGCAGCGTGTGGATGCTCAAATGATGCAAACACTCCTTTTTTTTAACCCGACCTAGGACGCTCTTTTTGGGACCCGCCTGGGACCTGGGACCCCCCTGAACCCCCTGGCGGGGGTCCTGGCAGATCCTTGCCACCCTCTTCACTTCCTTTCTGGTGCCTGCGACCCCAACCTCTGACACGAGACGCCCTGGAATGGAAGAAGTTTTTGGAAGTGGGCAGTTGACCTGAGTTTAGGCCTCAACCCTAAAAGGAATCTGTTTGGGTGGTTTTGCCGCCTGAGACGGCGTGGGGTGGGAGAAACTGCTCTTCGCACGAAGTTGTCGAAGCGAGTCCGCATCCCAACCTTCACAGCTTATGCGCCATTTCAAACCCTAAGTCCTAAACCCTAAACCCTAAACTTGGCCCTAAACCCTAACCCTAAACCCTAAACCCTAAACCCTAAACCCTAAACCCTAAACCCTAAACCCTAAACCCTAAACCCTAAACCCTAAACCCTAAACCCTAAACCCTAAACCCTAAACCCTAAACCCTAAACCCTAACCCTAAACCCTAAACCCTAACCCTAACCCTAAACCCTGAACCCTAAACCCTAAACCCTAAACCCTAAACCCTAAACCCTAAACCCTAAACCCTAAACCCTAAACCCTAAACCCTGAACCCTGAACCCTAAACCCCAATCCCTAAACCCTAATTCCTAAACCCTAAGCCCTAAGACTGATGTAGCCACCCTCAGAAAGTCCCAATCCCCACGAGTTCCGTGCAAAAGGAGGCCCGGCGGCGAACCGAGAACGAGTTCAGGGGCGGTGGGAGCCTGAGAAAACTTAGTAAGTTCTGTTTAGGGTTTAGGGCTTAGGGCTTAGGACTTAGGGCTTAGGGCTTAGGGTTTAGCGTTTAGGGTAAGGGTTTGGGGTTTGGGGTTTAGGGTTGTAGGGTTATGGTTTAGGGTTAGGGCTTAGGGCTTAGGGTTCAGTGTCTAGGTCAGGGTTCGGGTTTAGGGTCTAGGGCTTAGGGGGTTTAAGTTGGTTTAAGGTTTAGGGTTAGGGTTTAGGGTTTAGTGTTTAGGCTAGGGTTAGGGTTTAGGGTTTAGTGTTTAGGCTAGGGTTAGGGTTTAGGGTCTAGGGCAGGGGGTTGAAGATTAAGGGGTTGAGGGGCACGTAAGGGCTCGCAACTCCGCAAGTAGTTTTTAAATCAATTGGCCCAAAAGGGCACCAACGCACGGTATTTACAACTCTGCTTCTGCAGAGAAGGCCCTTATTCCCTTTTTTAGGGTTTCGGTTCCCTTGTAAGCCGCATGAAGCCAAAAATGCCTTTGGGTCTAGGCTATCTGAAGCCATGTACATGTTTGAGGCGGGCACAGTTTGGGGGCGGGGGGGGGGGGGCGGGGGGTAGGTTCCTGGTGTCGGTTCGAACCTCAGGGGAGGGGATGAGAGGTGGGGACCTGCTTTGTGCTACCTCGGCACCTCTGGCCGGAGACCTCGGCGGATTTTCGGAAAAGCCTGGTAGGAAAACTTGCGGGGAGGAATCGGGCTTCAGGTGTGGGTTTAGCGCCCGCGCGACATGAACTCTTCGGCGCAGTCCCTTTGGTTTTGTTGTCAGCCCAGGTAATATCAGCAACAAATGTCGTTAGTCTAAGAGGAGCACACCCCTAAACTCTAAACCTTAAACCCTAAACTCTGAACCCTACACCCTAAACTCTAAACCCTAAACCCTAAATCCTAAACCCTAACCCTAAACCCTAAACCCTGAACCCTAAACCCTAAACCCTAAACCCTCAACCCTAAAATGCACCAGAGCCGCCGGACCTGTCGAACCCTGATGCGGAAGGTTCAAAGGGAGGTGCCCTCCCTTTGCGGCACCGGGCAGCGGCTGCACGGCAGGCTCAGGAGGTTGCCTGGGCTGCCCGTGAGTTTAGGGTTTAGGGTTTAGGGTTTAGGGTTTAGGGTTTAGGGTTTAGGGTTCAGGGTTCAGGGTTTAGGGTTTAGGTCTTTTGGGGGAAGATGGCTGCTTGAAGGCTTAGAGGTGTAGGGGCATCTGTTGCTCACAATGTGGTTGTGATTGCCCTGCTGGCCATCACTGGTATTGTTACCTGTATTGTTTCTGTAATCAAACCCTAAACCCTAAACCCTAAACCCTAAACCCTAAACCCTAAACCCTAAACCCTAAACCCTAAACCCTAAACCCTAAACGCTGGAACCCCTAAACCAACAAAGCCATAACTTCCAAACTCCTAAGGCAAGCCCGAAGACCTACGCATAGGATGTTAAACGGCTTAGCCCTTGTCCTGTACTTCTACGAATCGTCTTCATCATGCTTCACGAAGCTGCTTCATCCAGTGCGTTCAAAATTGCTTCGTAGCTGATCTCAAATCTTTACTTGCTGTCGCCTTGCCTGTGGCAAGCTTGGCCCAATGGGACCCGCCTCAAGAGCACGTCGTTACGGCGTTGTGTATATGTTTACGGTTCATCATTTAGGAGTTAGCATTTAGGGTTTAGGGTTGCGGGCGCTTTCTTCTAGGGTTTAGGGTTGAGGATTTAGGGTTTATGGTTGGGGGAAGTCCAGGGTTAGGCTTGTGTCCATGCGAATACCCCTTGCGGCCCCATAGTATAAGCCGCTGTAATGAGCCCTCTAAGCAGCCTAAGCCCCGGTCTGCCTCCCACTCTGAGCCTGAGCCGTTGGTTGGCACTGACACACCTTTGATGGTGGCTCGAGTCCACCCTGGGTCGTTTTTGGATTAATGCTCCCTGCCCTGGCTGTTAGGGTTTTTGCAGAATACGATTTGCATCTCTTGTGATGCCCTTATCTCAATACGGGCAGTCCGTAGGCCGCCCTAGGGTTCAGGGTTTAGGGCAAACCCTAAACCCTAAACCCTAATAAACCCTAAACCCTAAACCCTAAACCCAAAACCCTAAACCCTGAGGTTTAGGGTTTAGGGGCGTGTGCTGGTCTTGGACATGTAGGAAGCCTTGACATCGAGTTTAGGGTTCAGGGTATCTGCGCCAGGTCCACGAACTTCTCGAAGCCATCGCCAGGCATCCCCGCATCCCCCTAGGCCCTGAACCCCAGATCCTCGTGGTTCCGGGTTTAGGGTTTAGGGTTTAGGGTTTAGGAATGTTTAGGATTTAGGGTTTAGGGTCTATGTACAGCTGCCAATAGCGAGAACGCACCAGGTTTATACATACATAAGGCATGAGAAATGGCAACTACGTGCATGTATACCTACTCTCTCCCTCTCTCTCTCTCTATATATATATATATATGGGCATAAACTTGTGCATAATCTATTCACGTATATTACATTTTTATATGTACGGTCGCATATATACACGTGTATGCACATACATACATACATACATACATACATACATACATACATACATACCTACATAGCAACATATATATACATATGTAGATTAACATACACATGCACATCCATGCATGCATGCATGCATACATACATACACATATACACACACACACACACATAGATATCGTTCGGCTTACACATGTACAGGCTAGGGATGGAGCTAGGAGCATGTTGCAGTCGAAGCTGCTGCAAGAGGCTGGAAGACCGCCACCAGGCGGCCGCTTGACCTGGTTGGAGTCTCCGGACATGCTGTTTGTTTTGGGTACGCCCCGCACCCTAAATCCTAAATCCTAAACTCTAAACCCTAAACCCTGTACCCTAACCCCTAAACCCCAAACCGAAACCCAAAGCTCTGAACTCTAAACCCTGACCCCTACACCCTGAACCCTGAACACTCAGACCTGGGCCCACCCTCCTAAACTCCGAGCCCCGGAATTGAGGTCGTCGCTTCCGGGCAACGGAAGTGGTCCCTTTGTGGGTTTAGGGTTTAGGGTTTAGGGGTTCGGGTTTAGGGTTTAGGGTTCAGGGCTTAGGGTTTCGGGATGAGGGTTTATGCTTGTTATTGTTCCCTGCTGGTTGGCATCCCAGGGAAGAGAGCAAGTACTGTAGAGTTTTGTGAAGTCAGGGGTTGTGGACCCTAAGCCTTAAACCCTATCCTTAACTAATTCTTCAGCCCTAAGTCTCAAACCCTCAAACCCTAACCCTTCAACCCTGAAACACTAAACCTTAAACCCTAAACCCTAAACCCTAAACCCTAAACCCTAAACCCTAAACCCTAAACCCTAAACCCATTTTCGCCAGCTCGGCCAGACCCTGACGGCATGCAGCAAGCAAGCGCCGAAGCCTAAACTGTAGTATCTTACGCCGGAATACTGTGAGTTCAAGTCCTGAACCCTCAAACCTAGGGGGCTTAAAGAGACCTAAAGCCTAAACCCCAAGCCCTAAGCCCTGAACCCTCAACCCTGAACCCTGAACCCTAAACCCCAAACCCTAAACCTTAAACCCTAAACCTTACACCCTAAACCCTAAACCCTAAACCCTAAACCCTAAACCCTAAACCCTAAACCCTAAACCCTAAACCCTAAACCCTAAACCCTGAATCCCTAAACCCTAAACCCTAGCCTATGAGGTGCAAGATGCCAGGCCTGCTGGGGAGGAGCTAACCGGGCTGCTAGAGACCCTGGCCGCGGCCTTAGCCCGAAGGCAAGCTACGTAGGCGCAGGGAAGGGTTTAGGGTTTAGGGTTAGGGTTTAGGGTTTAGGGTTTAGGGTTTAGGGTTTAGGGTTTAGGGTTTAGGGTTTAGGGCTTATAGGGCTTATAGGGCTTATAGGGCTTATAGGGCTTATAGGGCTTATAGGGCTTCTAGGGCTTATAGGGCTTTTAGGGCTTTTTGGGCTTATAGGGCTTATAGGGCTTATAGGGCTTATAGGGATTAGGGCTTAGGGCTTATAGGGCTTACTTAGGGTTCAGGGCCAGGCGTTAAGGTTCACGGTGTAGGGTTTAGGGTTAGACAGTACGTACCCGAAGGCTGGGGTCGTGTCTCTAGGCTTACCCTCTTTAAAGGGTTCTGACATTGGGTTCGATAGGGTATGAGGGCCCATATTAAGGGACCATGTAACTACCCTAAGGGAGTGACTCCGGAGCCGCTAAAGGGTCCATGCCGCGTGCGGGGTTTAGGGTGTAGGGCTTAGGGGTTAGGGCTTGTCCTCTGAACGGTCCGGCCCCGAAACTCTAGCCTTCACAACATCCCAAACTTGGAGGCTCATGGTACTTTTTAATCAAACTATAACTGTACTTATAAACATATTAGGGCACTTATGGGGCTTATAAGTACAGTGATAAGTACAGTTATAACTGGCTAATGAGTACCATGAACCTCCAAGAAAGCCCTAACTCGCCCAGGAGAGCAAGTGCCAAGACTGCGACAGGCAGCCGGGAGACGGTCTCTTGGGGGGGAACCTCCTGCGAGCGCACGATAGGGGGTGCGCCCCCTAAGTCTAAGCAAAAGGCGCACTCCCCGCGCACGTACGCTGATGCACGCCCTACACCCTACACCCTACAGCCTAAACCCTAAGCCCTAAGCCCTAAGCCCTAAGCCCTAAGCCCTAAGCCCTAAGCCCTAAGCCCTAAGCCCTAAGCCCTAAGCCCTAAGCCCTAAGCCCTAAGCCCTAAACCCTAAACCCTAAACCCTGAGCCCTAAGAAGCAGGCGACTCGCGCGCCTGCCGAAGCCGCGCAAGACAGCTCCCAGGCCGGAAGGGCATGTGGGGTTTTGGGGCTCTGGTTTGGGTTTGGGGTTTCGGGTTTAGGGTTTAGGGTTTGGGGTTTAGGGTTTAGGGTTTAGGGTTTAGGGTTTGGTGTTTAGGGTTTAGGGTTGAGGGTTTAGGGTTTAGGGTGCGGTTTAGGGTTTAGGGTTTAGGGTCTAGGGTCTAGGATTCTGGGTTTAGGGTTTAGGGTTTAGGATTTAGGCTAGGCCTTAGGGCTCTTGTAGTGTTTGAGGTATGCTGGTTTTGGGACTCGTCTGGCTTAGGGTTTAGTTGGGGTTTAGGGTTCAGGGTTTCGGGGCCTGAAGCCCTAGGCCCTAAAGCCTAAACTTGTCGGGTTAGGGGGTCATGCATGTAGGGTTTAGGGTTTAGGGTCTCTGGTTTACGGTTTGGGGTTTAGGGTTTAGGGTTTAGAGCTTCGGGGCTTCAGGGCTTCATTTCTGTGATGGACCTGTTGGCTTTTCGAGTCTGAACATGGAGGGCTCATCTTGGGGAATTTGGATTTTGTTTCTCATGTTGAAGCCCACGCATTCCTTGGGTGGCGCCGTGCGAGCTTCTTGTTGCGCGTGCGAAGCACGCGCAAAAGCCGATGCTCGGTGGAGTAGGTTTTTTGACCTTGCTGGCGATGTGACACGGCTTGTAGGTTGAAAACAGGATGACAAGTGCCCTCAGTTGTGGCTATCCTCATTAAAATCACCTCGGGGTGTTCTCAACGACCGGCCCAAAATGTTTTTCAGCATAGGCCTTAAACCCTAAACCCTATACCCTAAACCCTCAACCCTTTTCCTCAACCCTAAACCCTAAACCCTCAACCCTAAGCCCTCAACCCTAAACCCTAAACCCTAAACCCTCAACCCTCAACCCTAAACCCTAAACCCTAAGCCCTAAACCCTAAACCCTAAACCCTAACACCCCCGAGGCTGCACACTTCCATGCACTCTGCCGCGGCGAAAGCTGGCCTCCGCGCGGCGGAGGCCTTGGCACGCAGGTGGGACTCTCAGGGGCAGGAATCTTGGCCCTTAGGGTTTTGGGGGTTTAGGGAAGTTTAGGGTTTAGGGTTTAGGGTTTAGGGTTTAGGGTTTGGGGTTTAGGGAAGTTTAGGGTTTAGGGTTTAGGGTTTAGGGTTTCGGGCTTAGAGATTTTGCGCAGCTGTACACATCCCGCAAAGCCTTGAGTCCTGAACCCTCGAATGGCCCCCGACAGAGCCCAAGACCCAAAACTCCAAACCCAAAAGCCCGCAGCCCTAAACCCCAATCCCTAAATCCAAACCCCAAACCCCAAACCCCAAACCCCAAACCCCAAACTCCAAACCCCAAACCCCAAACCCTAAACCCTAAACCCTAAACCCTAAGCCCCAAGCCCCAAGCCCTAAGCCCTAAGCCCTAAGCCCTAAGCCCTAAGCCCTAAGCCCTAAGCCCTAAGCCCTAAGCCCTAACCAAACCCCAAACCCCAAACCCTAAGCCCTAAGCCCTAAGCCCTAAGCCCTAAGCCCTAAGCCCTAAGCCCTAAGCCCTAAGCCCTAAGCCCTAAGCCCTAAACCCTAAACCCTAAACCCCCAAACCCTAAACCCTAAACTCCCTAAACCCTACCCCAAAGCCATCAGGGGTTCCCCGAAAGATGACCCTGCCTCGAAGGCCCCAGCGCCGAGCGCGGGGTAGCCTGGACTCGGCTCCTGGCCGTGCCAGGCGCTGTGCGGTTTCGGGCTTATAGGGCTTGGGGTTGAGGGTTTAGGGTTTAGGGTTTAGGGTCTGGGGCTTTTAGGGCTTCTGGGGCTTCTAGGGCTTCTAGGGCTTCTAGGGCTTCTAGAGCCTTAGGTGGCGACAGCCCCTGCCAGCTCCGGAGCTGTCCCTTGGGCTCGGACTGTCCTCGGATTTAGGATGCAGGATTTGGGACTCTGACATTCTAGGCATTTGGGCCTGCAAGCCTCCTGCACTCCAAGGGCCTCCAGGGGTTTTCAAGGGATTCCAGGCGCGACCTTCTCAGACAGTTGTACTTCAGGCAAACAGAAGGCGTCCTAAAACACCCAGTTGGCTGGAGGGCCCCCTGATCGCCCGAGCCCCGGATAAACCTTCTGGAAAGGGTCTGTTGGAGGAGACCCCAAGACACGTTTGGAAGCCGTGAAAGACCCTATACATTCCTGTAGGCTGTAGACCAAGGCTTTGGGACCCCAACGCACAAACCCAGAAAGTATCATGATGCTTCTCACTTTTGTGTTAAGACACAGGCACAGACTGGAAGCCCCCAGCATCAGAGCATTTCGAGTATTGCTCATGAGGCGAACAGCGCGAAAAGCAATTTGGAAAATCAACGCCCTCAACCCTACCCAGGTCATAGGTTGGGTGGGCGGGTTGGGAGGAGAACGTGAGCCTTGGCACACACCACAACACACGTCAGCATGTGACACACCCTAGGTCTTAAACCCCTACACCCTTCGGTTTAGGCTAGGGTTCAGGCATGTCTTTGGGGCTAAGGTCTAGGGTCCGTCGCCTCGTGCCAGGTTTGTCGAGCTGGAGCAGGAGAGCCCTAAGCGGCGGCGTGCTGGCATGACCTGAGCTGTTTAGGGTTCAGGGTTAGGGGTTTCTACGGGCCTCCCTAGCACTTATGTTTGTGCTTTAACTTTCCAGGCAAGTATGAATCGTGTGAAACGGTTGTGGCTTTATGTGAGACGTCAGGTTCTGTTTGGCTTTTTTGGCCGGCGTGTGCGTAGGTTACCAGCCTTAAGCCCCACGAATCATACTTTTCCTGTCCAGCGCGCCCTTGGCACCTGACAAAGAGCAAAAGCACGTTTCACCTGCTGTGCGCACCACTTCTGAGAAGAAAGGCCCACATCCGTGGTTGGGTTTAGGGTTTAGGGTTTAGGGTTTAGGGTTTAGGGTTGAGGGTTGAGGGTTGAGGGTTGAGGGTTGAGGGTTGAGGGTTGAGGGTTTAGGGTTTAGGGTTTAGGGTTAGAGTTTAGGGTTTACGGCTTAGGGTTTAGGGTTTAGGGTTTGCTTTCTTTTGAAGGAGTCAGGGGCACTACGCCGAAACCCCGAGCCACTCAGATACCCTCTACAACTCGTCAAAAGGTCCGTGGGGGACCAGCAAGCACAGCTCAGAATAGTTGCGACCTGTGCGGCCTTGATTGGGAGGTTAGGGCTTCGGTTTTGGTGGTGTCTGGGGTCTGCGCGGCGTGTGGCAAGCGTGGTCTGTGTAAACACCTCTTACTCATCTCGGTTGTGCCATCTTGCTTTTTACCAATCTTAAACCCTAAACCCTAAACCCCAAACCCCAAACCCTAAACCCTGCACCCCGGCCAGTCTCCTGGTATGGAAGCCGGCAGCATCATCATTGAGCTCAAGGAGAAGAGGCCGCCAGATGTCGAAGCCTCTTTAGCTTTGGGCAAATAGCTTGCTCGAATTGCTCCCTAAACCCCTAAAAACTCTAAACCCCTAAACCCCAAAACTATCCAACAATCCTTCAACCTATGAGCCCCAGAGCTTCCTGTAACAAAATCCCTAAACCGCTTAAAACTCTAACCGCTAAACCCCTAAACCCCTAAACCCCTAACCCCCCCAACTTCTAAACCCTGAAGCCTTAGGCTGTGGGCTTCGGGCGTGATCGGCTTGGGGGTTCGGGGTTTAGGGTTTAGGGTTTAGGGTTTTGGGTTTAGGGTTTAGGGTTTAGGGTTGGGGGTTGAGGGTTTAGGGTTTAGGATTTAGGGTTTAGGGTTTGGGGTTTGGGGTTGAGGGTTGCTCTGGGTGCAGGGTTCAGGGTTGAGAGCTTCGGGTTGAACGTTGAGGGTTGAGGGTGTAGGGTTCAGGGTGGGGGGGTCGAAAACCCGAACCCTAAACCCTCAACCCTCAACCCTAAACCCCTCAACCCTCAGCCCTGAACCCTAAACCCAAAACCCAAAACCCAAAACCCAAAACCCTAAACCCTAAACCCTAAACCCTAAACCCTAAACCCTACCCCTGAGTCCCTTCCAAGGGTCAAGTCCTAGAGGCATCCCCTCTTCGCACGCCTGGGAAACGAGGTGCCCAGTCCGAACAAGTGCAGGGTTTCTCCGCAATAGGGCTGAGGGTTTCTTTTGTGCAGGATTTTGGGTTTGAAGGTTTAGGAGTTTAGGGTTTAGAGTTTTGGGGAGTTTAGGGTGCAGGTTTGAAGGTTTAGGGTTTAAGGTTTAGGTTTAAGAGTTTTGGGGTTGAGGGCTAGCAGTGTAGACCAGGGTTTTGATTTTTTAGGTAGGCCTCCTGGCAACAACTCTTGATCCCCAGAGCTCCCGGAGCTTGCGGAGTCAACTCGCTACTTGAACCTAGACCCAAAAGCCGAAAGCTTCAACCCTAAAGCCTCAGGCCTAAGGCCTAAAGCCTAAAGCCTAGAGCCTAAAGCCTAAAGCCGAAAGCCTAAAGCCTAAAGCCTTAAACCCAAGGCCTAAGGCCTAAAGCCTAAAGCCTAAAGCCTAAAGCCTAAAGCGTAAGGTCTAAGGCCTAAAGCCTAAAGCTTAAAGTAGAGGGTGGGGCTTTAGGACTCGAGCTTAGGTTTCAGGCTTCGAGAGAAGAATTTGGGGCTCAGGGTTCAGGGTTCAGGGTTCAGGGTTCAGGGTTTAGGGTTTAGGGTTTAGGGTTTAGGGTTTAGGGTTCTCAGTGAGTCCCAAAACTCCACAGCGGCCTGCAGGACTTGCTGGTGACCCAGCGCGTTCCGAATCGGCCTGAGTCTGCGGAAGCTTAGGTTCTAAACCCTAACCCTAAACCCTAAACCCCAAACCCTAAACCCTATAAACCCTATAAACCCTATAAACCCTATAAACCCTATAAACCCTATAAACCCTATAAACCCTGTAAACCCTATAAGCCCTATAAACCCTATAAACCCTATAAACCCTAAACCCTAAATCCTACAAACCCTAAACCCTATAAATCCTAAACCCGTCGCCCGAAACCCTAATTCCTAAACCTTCGGCCTTGGGCTTAAGGCCCAAGTTTTACAGCCTGGGCCTAAACCTTTCTTGGAAAGCCCTCAGATTGTTTGATGTGTGCTGGATTGAGTCATTGAGAGTCTAGTGATGGTAGACATGCAGTGGGCAGAGTTGTAAAACCCCAAACTGCACCACGCCTATATGGTTTGTAAAGCCTATAGGGCATGAACCCTAAACCCTAAACCCCAAAACCTAAACCCCAAACCCTAAACCCCAAACCCCAAACCCTAAACCCCAAACCCTAAACCGTGCAGCGCCCGCCCCATCAAAGCCCATATAGTAGCCCAAATCCCAAAACTTCAAGCCCCGAGGCTGTGAATGAACCGCAAGCCAACAATCCTTCCCCTTGGGGATTTAGGGTTGAGGGCTTAGGCTTTAGGCTTTTAACCCTAAGCCCTGAACCCTAAACCCTAAAGCCCAGTATTGAAGATGGCCCTCAGGCTTCTCGATGCGCTTTGCGGCGTTCACGTCCGGGTCAAGTGCGCCACACCGGACGTTTGGGGTGTTTGGGCTGTTGACAGGGTGGTTCCTTAATATGGGTTTAGGGTTTAGGGTTTAGGGTTTCGGGTTTAGGGTTTAGGGTTCAGGGTTTAGGGTTTAGGGTTCAGGGTTTAGGTTTTAGGGTTTAGGGCTTAGGGCTTAGGGCTTGGAGTTGAGGATTCAGGGTTTACGGGCATTGTGGGTTAGATGGGGTTGTCGGTCCAAAGATCCCGAGGCTGAAGATTTGGGGGTGGCCTACTTGGAGGTTCATGGTACTTGCTGACCAATTATAACTGTACTAAAAACTGTACTTCTAACCATATTGGGGCAGTTAAGGGGCTTATAAGTGGGTTATAAGTACGTACACTTATAATTGGTTAATGAGTACCATGAACCTCCAAGTACAGCTTGAGCTTGAGCTTATTGGTGACGGGAGAGGGGAGGGGAGGGGGGGTGGAACCCTAAACCCAAAACCTTAGGCTCTAAACCCTATACCCTAAACCCTAAACCCTAAACCCTAAACCCTAAACCCTAAACCCTAAACCCTAAACCCTAAACCCTAAACCCTAAACCCTAAACCCTAAACCCTAAACCTAACCCTAAACCCTAAACCCTAAACCCTAAACCCTAAACCCTAAACCCTAAACCCTAAACCCTAAACCCTAAACCCTAAACCCTAAACCCTAAACCCTAAACCCTAAACCCTAAACCCTAAACCCTAAACCCTAAACCCTAAACCCTAAAGCCTACATGCCCTAATTTTCAGGTGGAGTTTTCAAACCCTGAGCCCCTAAAAAAGCCCAAAGGGTTTAGGGTTTCATGCCTGGCGGAAACCGACTAGTTCGGGCAAGGGTCTAGGGTTGCTGTAAATTCACGAGTTTTTCGGACCAAAACAACACACTGTCTCCTTAAGCCTCTTTAACCCGTTAAGTCCCTTTAGCCACTTAAAACCCCTAAATCCGTCCACCCCAAACCCCAACCCCCTGGAAGCCCCTTGATGCTGTGGTCGCCGCTGTCATTGGCCCTGCGGCTCCTGGCAGGAACGCTTGAAATGGAGGGTTTCAGGTTTAGGGTTTAGGGCCCAGGGTTTAGGACCAGTCTGGTGCTTCGTCTCCCGACCCCCCAACCCCAACGTGGGCGCACCAAATCTCTGAACGCTTCGACCTCCAGCCTCACGTCCTACAGCAGCCCCTGACACCCTGAGCCTGGGTGTAGGGGCTTAACCTCTTAGAGGGCCTGGGGGTTTCAAGTAGCCCCTAGACCCGAAGCTCGTCAACCCCCAACCACACCCCTAAACCCTAAAACCCTAAACCCTAAACCCTAAAACCCTAAACCCGAAACCCGAAACCCTAAACCCTAAACGCCCTAAAGTGTTTGGAGCCAGCGGGGCATGGCGAGATGGGCCCCGCGGTGTCCCACTTAGGCTGCAGCCCTTTGGCCTGGTTTAGGGTTTAGGGTTTAGGGTTCAGGGTTTAGGGTTTAGGGTTTAGGGTTCAGGGTTTAGGGTTTAGGGTTTAGGGTTCATGGTTCAGAGGGTTTTGGGTGTTTTGGGCGCTTTGGGGCTTAGATGTGCTTACGATTTAGGGGGCTTTGTGAGCATGTAGCCTGCGAATAGAAGCTCGACGTTTCTCGGTTGTGGGTCCAGGGTACGGACGGGCGGAAGTACAAGAGGGGGTTGTAGCAAAGGGAGGCTAAAATAGTAGAAAAGCATGTCGCGAGAGCGGTGGTGGTTGTATAGGGAGGTTGATGGAGATGAAGGACGTTGTGGAGGTGCTGAGTATGCTGTAGAAGGTGGAGGAGTTGAGGAATGGGGAGGTGTTGATAGTGGAGATCGAGGTACTTAAAGCTGCTATTGAGGAACTTTAGTAGTAGTAGAAAAATGAGGGTGAAAATTAGTCATCGATGAAGATGGAAATTGAAGAGAAAGACCAACCTACTAAACCCTAAGCCCTAAGCCCTAAGCCCTAAGCCCTAAGCCCTAAGCCCGGAAGCCCTAAACCCTAGCCCTTAGCCCTTAGCCTCAGCCCTAACCCTAAACCCTAAACCCTAAACCCTAAACCCTGAACCCTGAACCCTGAACCCTGAACCCTGAACCCTGAACCCTGAACCCTGAACCCTGAACCCTGAACCCTGAACCCTGAACCCTGAACCCTGAACCCTGAACCCTGAACCCTGATCCCTGAACCCTGAACCCTGAACCCTGAACCCTGAACCCTGAACCCTGAACCCTAAACCCTAAACCCTGAACCCTGAACCCTGAACCCTGAACCCTGAACCCTAAACCCTAAACCCTAAACCTGAAGCTCCGCAAGCTCCCGAAACTCCCTAAGCTCCGAAGACTCCCTCAGCCATCAGAGGACCCCACGCTCCACACCCTAAGGTTCCCTCAAAGCCCTCAGCCTCACCGTCTAGGGTGGCTCGCCCGGAGTCATATGCTCTTGTCAGGCTGTGAAAAGGCCGAATGCTGCAAGATCGTGGAGGCAGGAAGTGCTGAGTTTAGGAGGGACCTGCACCTGCCCCAGCCTTGAACCCAAAGCCAAGATTCTTCTGAAAGGGTTTCGGATGTAGGGTCTAGGGTGTAGGGTTTCGATGGGGATTTCTGTTCCTTCCTTCACTCTGCCTGTCCCGGTAGCAAATTGCCTTAAGTTCCATTTGCTCAACAGGTTCCTGATTGTAAATTTGCCCTTAAGAACGAGCAGCTTAATCCCTTCCACCGAAGATTAGCACTCCCCCCACCCTTAACACTCCCATAGTATTGGGGCATTTACTTTGAGGGGCTACAGGGGGAACCCTGCTTGTGCTTTGTGAGCTCATTGTAGCGAACTCTGCACCGCGAGCCGGTGTAGGGTTTGGCGGGATCCTGGCTGCTTCAGGGTTTAGGGTTTAGGGTTTAGGGTTAGGGTTTAGGGTTTAGGGTTTGGTTTTTAGGGTTTAGGGTTTAGGGTTTCGGGTTAGAGGGTGGAGAAGCGATCTATTCGAACCTGCCCGGCCCCCCACCCCCCCCAGCAAAAACAAATGTAGGATCGCTTTGGAGATAGTGCCGTGCTCTCGGGAAACAGCAGCACCGCTAGCAGAAGGCGGAGAAGAGAATTCCCACCCCCTTCAAACAAAAAACAAAAAAAGCAACACAAAATATGTGTATATATATATATATCTATGTATGTATGTATGTATGTATGTATGTATGTATGTATGTATGTATGTATGTATGTATGTACGTATCTATGTATGTATGTATGTATGTATGTATGTATGTATGTATGTATGTATGTATGTATGTATGTATGTATGTATGTATGTATACATATATATATACACACCAAAAAGCAACCCTCAACCCTCCAAGACCCCGCCCCGGCTTGGCAGCAGAGGAAGCTCGCTACCTGGGGGGGGGGGGGGGGTGGGTTTAGGGTTCAGGGATTAGGGTGCACAGGATGTTGCCAGGCAGCAGAGGATCTGGGATTTCGGCCCCCCCCCCCCAGCACATCGCCTCTTGCGCCAGCTGCCGGGCGAAAACGACGGCGACATAAGGTTTCAGCTTGGTGAGGCAGGAGGGTTTGGGGTTTGGGGTTTGGGTTTTGGGGTTTGGGGCTTGGGGGTTTTGGGGTTTGGGGTTTGGGGTTTAGGGTTTGGGGTTTGGGGTTTTGGGGTTTGGGGGTTTTGGGGTTTGGGGTTTGGGGTTTAGGGTTTGGGGTTTAGGGTTTGGACCGAAACCCTGAAACCCCAGACGCCCTTGAGCGCTAAAGTCAGAGGGCCCTAACATCCTCAAAGCTTGAAGGCCCCCAAAAGCCCCGCCAGAAGCCCTGAGGCCCTAAACCCCAAACCCTAAACCCTAAACCCCAAACCCTAAACCCTAAACCCTAAACCCTAAACCCTAAACCCTAAACCCTGAACCCTATATCCTAAACAAGGGGTTCAGGTCGAAGATTTCAGCCCCCAGTGGCCACAAAACCCTGCATAATTGCATAGCCTTAAACCCTTGACCCTAAACCCCTAAACCCCTAAACCCCTAAACCCCTAAACCCCTAAACCCCTAAACCCCTAAACCCCTAAACCCCTAAACCCCTAAACCCCTTAACCCCTAAACCCCTAAACCCCTAAACCCCTTAACCCCTAAACCCCTAAACGCCTAAACCCCTAAACCCTACGCCCTACCTATAACATACTTACTAGGGCTGAGTCTTTGCTTTCAGATGGGTTTTGTTCTGGTTCTTAGTACCCTGTAAAGTTCTGTACAGGGAATATGAAAATTCAGAATAAGGGGGGAAACCCCTATTTTTGTTTTGAAACCAAGGACGAAGCCCCCATTGAAGGATAAGCGCTTTTCATTATGCATGACATGCAGGAGGTTTTGTTACTTGTTGCGGTTGAGAGTGCCAGGACAACCTTCGAAAAGCAACTTCGGGGGCGTTCAGCCAGTCGTCTTCGCCGTCTTCGCCCTCGAAAAGGCGCTGGGTTCGGGGGCGTTCAGGACTTTTGGTGGTTATACCCTAAACCCTAGACCCGAAACCCTAAATCCTAGACCCGAAACTCTAAACCCTAAACCCTAAACCCTAAACCCTAAACCCTAAACCCTAAACCCTAAACCCTAAACCCTAAACCCTAAACCCTAAACCCTAAACCCTAAACCACTTCGGGCTCAACGCAGGCTTGGGTTGTTCGTGCTCAGCAATGTTGCCCCTGACGCTAAACCCAAAGCTCTAAGCCCAATAGCCCAAAGACCCTGAACTTCCCCCGAACTCTGAGTTTTCAACCTTAAATCCTCAACCTTCAACCCCATCTTGAGATGGGAAACCCTAAAGCCTAAACTCTAGACTCTAAACCCTAAGCCCCAAAACCCTAAACCTAAACCCTAAACCCTAAACACCCTAAACACCCTAAACACCCTAAACACCCTAAACCCTAAACCCTAAACCCTAAACCCAGGAGAGTCCAGCTCCGGTCTGCCACCAAAGAGTACCGCTACGACGCGGAGCATCAGAGACCTGTCGGCTTTTCAGAGCTTGAGGGATTTAGGATCTTGGGGCTGTAGGGCTGAACTTTCACCCTAAACCCTAAACCCTAATCCTTGAACCCTAAACCCTAAACCCTAAAACCCTAAACCCTAAACCCTAAACCCTAAAAACCCTGAACCCTAAAACCCTGAACCCTAAACCCTACACCCTAAACCCTAAACCCTAAACCCTAAACCCTAAACCCTACACATGGTCGGGTCGAGGGCTCTAGGCCCTCAAGCCCAGCCCTAGGGTTTAGGGTTTAGGGTTTAGGGTTTAGGGTTTAGGGTTTAGGGTTTAGGGTTTAGGGTTTAGGGTTTAGGGTTTAGGGTTTAGGGTGTAGGGTTCAGGTTTCGAGCATCACATATACAACTGTATACACAGCACGGGCGTGTGGGGTTATGTTTAGGTCTGGTGCGCCTCCGATGCGCCGCGAGTTTTCGGATTTAGCATGTCGAGACTGACCCAGAAGGTCTGGGACCAGAGGGTTTAGGGTTTAGGGTTTGGGGTTTAGGGTTTAGGATTCGGCTGTATATCGGGTGTGGAAGGGTGTAGGGTGGAAGGTTTACAGCTCAGGATCTAGGGATGCATTTCTTTGCTGGACCCTTGGTGGGGTTCTCGAGCAAAGGCGATTTAGGGTTTAGGGTTTAGGGTTTAGGGTAGAAGCACCGACCCTTCAATTTCTCCAGGGACCCATGCAGAGCTCATCCCGTTTAGGATCCCGAAACAAGAGCTGAGAAATCACAAGCCGCTACCACCGCGCCGAATCTCGGACATCCAAACTTCAACCAAATCCTCAACCATCAGCCCTCAATCAATCCCCAACCCTAAGCCCCAAACCCGAAACCGAAGCAACCCTAAACCCTAAACCCTAAACCGAATTTGCTGGAGGAAGCTTCTCGCGACCAGCGAGGAGGGAGCAACAGGTGCACTGACTTTAGGTTTTTGGGTTCAGGGCTTAGGGCTTAGGGTTTAGACTTTTACCTGGGAAGCCGATAAAGGGTTTATGGTTTTCGTGGCCGGGTTTTGGACTTCGGTTTCTGATGTTGTTGTTGGGGGTTTCGGGTGGTCTCCAAACCCTAAGCCCTAAACCCCAAACCCCAAACCTCAAACCCCAAACCCCAAACCTTAAACCCTAACCCCAAGCCCCAAACCCCGAACCCCAAACCCGAAACCCCACACCCTGAGCCGTGATGTTGGGTGGGGGCATGGTGCTGATCTTTGCCCAGCTGTGGTTCCGCCAAAGCTCCTGGTTTAGAGCGATGGGTTTGGGGGGTGGGGGCTTGGGGTTTACCTGTTTAGGGGTTTTCGATGTCGCGGTTTAGGGTTTAGGTGGATTAGGGTTCAGAGTTTAGGGTTTAGGGTGAGGGGCTTTGGTGTTCAGGGTTTTAGGGTTCGGGGTTTTAGGGTTTAGGGTAGGGTGAGGGCTTGCAGTGGTTTAGGGGGCTAGTGGTAAATTGCAACTATGGCGATTCGAAGCTCCTCTTTTCCCTGACCTCTAAGGGTCGCCTCCTTATCCTGAATAGCCGTTCAGGGCTGGGAGTTTAGCGGGGCGTTTCCCCGGCACGGCTGGGGCTGTTGCTCAGCGACAAAGTTTCAGTGTTTAGGTGTAGGGAGCAATTGCTGAAATGAGCCTGGCAAATCCTTGTTGGTCGCACGCTCTGCGAAAAACCGGCGCCAGCCCCTAAACCCTGAACACCCTAAGCACCCCAAATACCTTGAACACCCTAAACCCAAAACACTAAGCCCTAAACCCTAAAACCTAAACCCTAAACCCTAAACTCTGCAACTCCCACCTCCATGTGCCCAGGTTTTCGGGTTTTGGGTTTAGGGCTTAGGAATGTTTAGGGTTTAGGGTTTAGGGTTTAGGGTTTAGGGCAAGGACACGCAACGATAACCTTGCTGGCTTTTGATAGACTGAGCATCCTTTTGAGCGTGGTTGAGCCGAAAAAGCCATCACCCTAAACTCCGAAACTTTGTGAGCCCTAAACCGTAAACCCTAAACCCTAAACCTCTAAACCCCTAAACCCCTAAACCCTAAACCCTAAACCCCTAAACCCCTAAACCCTAAACCCTAAACCCTAAACCCTAAACCCTAAACCCCAAGCATTCCCAGAAGCTCAGGCAGCCTTGGAGACCTCGACTGGCTCAACTGGCTGGTCGAGAGTCACTGGAACTACTTCAAGAATCTTAGTAGCCGAGTGAGCACACTTTACACTTTTTGGGTTTAGGGTTTAGGGTTCAGGGTTTAGGGTGTAGGGTTTAGGGTTTAGGGTCTAGGGTTTAGGGTTTAGGGTTTAGGGCTTATGAACTCAGCAACTAAGGAATGCCTGCCAGAAGCTCATGAAAGAGGACTTCCGAGTCGTTCAAGACCCGATGGGGTCTTTAGGGTTTAGAGTGTAGGGTTTAGGATGTAGGGCGTAGGGTGCTACGAAAAAGGACAGCCAAATTTTTGCTTTTAGGATGGGTGTTCGGGTTAAGGGTGCAGCCCCTCGAAGTCCCATATTCCTAAACCCTAAACCCTGAACCCTGAACCCTAAACCCTAAACCCTAAACCCTAAACCCAAAACCCAAAACCCAAAACCCAAAACCCTAAACCCAAAACCCTAAACCCAAAACCCTAAACCCTAGACCCTAAACCTTTAACCCTAAAGTACCCTGAAATTTCCCGGACCCAGCCGACTTAGACCCGACATCGCAAGCCAGCGCCGACTGCTCCACGAACTGCTTAAGAACCCCAGCTAGAATTCACCTATTCTTCCTTACAAGGGTAATATAGGGTTTAGGGTTTAGGGTTTAGGGTTTAGGGCTTAGGGTGTTTTTCGTGCTCTGAGAGGAGCTGGAGCCCATGATCCAAGAGGCTCTTCCCCCGCCGCTGAATATCATTGAGTTCAAGGCTCCGCTTGGGGGGGGGGGGGGGTTAGGGTTTAGGGTTTAGGGTTTAGGGTTTAGGGTTTAGGGTTTGGGGTTTGGGGTTTAGGGTTTAGGGGGTTTAGGGGGTTTAGGGTGCCCTAAACCCTTGACCCGAAACCCTAACCCTAAACCCTGCCCGCTGGGTTACATCAAGGGAACAGTTGCTAGCTGGTTCTCACTCAGGAATTAGGTATCTCTGAAATACCCCTACATGGGTAGTTTCCTAAATTAGGGTTCCCTTTTCGGGTCCCCTAGACAATGCGGCACCCTTATAACGTAAGCAGCCAAAAAGGGACCCCATGTTAGAGAACTACCTACACATGTACATTTATGGGGTTCTCTAAATTCGGCCCTTTTTGGTGGTTAATTTCTGTGATCAGAGGGCCCCTAATTTTAGGGTGCCCAAAAAGGGACGATAATTTTGAGAAATTGACCATATGGGGTGCCTCATTCCCTCACGCCCCACTTGGAACCGGTAAGTTTACAGGGGTTGCAACCTTAGAGGTTTAGGAGGGCGGTCTAGACAACCGTACCCCAAACGCCCTGAACCGCACTGGGTGGCAGGAGATCCGGCTAGGCGACCGAAAACCGGTCTTGGGACCTATCCAGACCTTCTTTGAGACCCAGCGCCTTGGTAAGGGTTTAAGGTTTAGGGTTTAGGGCTAGGGTTTAGGGTTTAGGGTTTGGGGTTTGGGGTTTAGGGTTCAGGGTTCAGGGTTTAGAGGGGGGGGGTTCTCCTAACCCTAAACCTTATAAACCCGAACTCTAAACCCTGAACCCGGTCCTCTTAAAAAGACAGCCACGAGCGATGAATCCCAAGAATCATTATAAAAGGTCTCGTGCACGAGCCTACATCTTTACCAAGCTCGTCCGGTTCCGAGTTTAGTATCATACAAGCTGCACAAAGAACGGTCTACATCCAGGTGAGCATCGCGTGTCTCTGGGTGTGTGTGTGTGTGTGAACCCTGAACCCTGAACCCTGAACGCTAAATCCTAAACCCTAAACCCAACCATAATCAGGAGATCCCTCTCCTTAGCTCCAGTAGCAATTTTCCGCTGGAAGCCGTGCAGTGCTTCAGCGGGCCTCATTTGGTCGTTTCTCGTGCATGTTACAATGCTGAAAAGATCGTGGAAATGCGTCTAAGCAGGTCACCTCTTTGACTCTGGAAGGCTTCTCATGAACCCTAAGCCCTAAACCCTAAACCCTATAAACCCTAAAAACCCTAAACCCTAAACCCTAAACCCTAAGCCCAAAGCCCTAAACCCTAAACCCTAAACCCTAAACCCTAAACCCTAAACCCTAAACCCCTCTTTGACTTTGGCAAGCTTTCCATGACCTCACGCACCGGACGAACCCCGACACCCCACACCCAAAACCCTAAACCTACAGCTGTCAACTCTAAACCCCCAAGCCTCCCCGGCCCTTCTGTCATGGGTTTCCCTACTACCCCCTCTATACAACCTCCCCTGGGTTCCCCCCGAAAATATCCTTAAGTAGGCTCAAGTATCCCTAAACAGGCTTGTTTTGTTGGGGGAACCTGGGGTAGTATAGAGGGGGCTAGTAGGAGAACCCATGATTTTTTCCGAGGAATGGCTTCGAGGGCCTGAACATAGAGACAAACGCAGCTCGGGCATGCGGACATGGCGATGCAAAGGGCTTTTTGGAACAGGGTTTAGGGTTTAGGGTTTAGGACTTAGCGCCGCTCCTCTTTCCAAAGGTTCTCCTTTGCTCCGCACGCTTGTCGTTTTAGCGGAAGAATCCTGCCCTAAACCCTAGACACCAACTATGTCTAAAGACTAGACTTTTTAACATAGTTAGATGGGGAGGAGAATGTGTAAATCGTGGGTGTGCACTGTGCACCAAAGGATGTGCAAGGATTTGACGGGCTTAAGACATGTCATAAATGCCGAGAAGCGAAACGAAAATGCGACGGCAAGAATAAGAGTGAACATATCCAAGCAAGAAGAGAAGAGAGAGCAAAGGGCAACCAAATATGCGAAGACTGCGGACACAGAATAAGACACGAAAAACTGGATGCCGATTGTCATTCTGCATTCCATCCGAACTCGGAACTACATGTATTGATGAAGGGTGATTTAGCGAAATTTGATAATTTAAGGAAAGAAGGCAAGCTAAACGACAAATTGCAAGCAGAAATGAAGGCTGCATACGAAAAGCAGAAAAGGGAAGCAAGCAAACGATTAAACGAACAACTTCCTAGTAAGCCTGTTGATGAAGATGAAATGCGCGAACCACAGCCTAAACCCGAGAAACCTAATCCCATATTTACACAGTGTTTACTCACGTCCATCAGCTGCTAATGAATTATGGGTTCTTGAAACACTTTATATGCTTTTTTGGTAAATATGCCTGTTGATAAGTCATAAGTATGAGACCCTTAAGCTGTTGCAGATTATAGTACCTTCACTACGGTTTTACCTAATACCTAAACCTGATTCCGATTATAGATGAGAATTATTCGGATAGACCGCTTCCATTTTCTACTGAGGTTTCGGGTTGCTACTATGGGCTTTTCTCTCGGGTGGGGCATGCTATGGGGTTGGGTATGCTATTCTTCAAAGGGAGTATGCGTGGTTCCATAGTGTGGGTTTCATTTGGGTCTAAACCCTAAACCCTAAACCCTAAACCCTAAACCCTAAACCCTAAACCCTAAACCCTAAACCCTAAACCCTAAACCCTAAACCCTCAACCCTAAACCCTAAACCCTAAACCCTAAACCCTAAACCCTAAACCCTAAACCCTAAACCCTAAACCCTAAACCCTATCATCATTTGGGTCTTGGGTTGGGGTCTTTCGGGGGAGCTCAGGTTGAGGCATCGGTTCTTATGGTTTGGGTGCGAGGGGGTGGTGCATGGCTAGAGAATGGAACTGGCATCTGCTAGCTTTAAAAAAACTGCTCCCAGTATTGTCATTTTTTTTGTGTATGGGGAATGTTAGACCCTAAGCCCTAAGCCCTAAACCCTAAACCCGAAACCCGAAACCCTAAACCCTAAACCCTAAACCGGTAAGGGGGTTTAACGTGTGGGGAAGGAAAACTACCACAGGTCGATTGGCTTTGCGACGGGAAGATCATCCTTCGCATCGGCGCGGTCGAGATTGGTATTGCCGCTCTGAACAAAAAGCGGTCGGTTGCTGTCTTGGTTTGTCTTTTACCCTAATTATGCTGCAGACTGTAAACCCTAAACCCTAAACCCTACACCCCAAACCCTAAACCCTAAGCCCTAAACCCTAAGCCCTAAACCCTAAGTTAAACCCTAAACCCTAAGCACTAAACTGTCATCGTATTGTCTTCGCAGCATCAGAAGTCGTAGGTCTCCATCGCAAGTTTGAGGGTTCCCTGGTCCTTCTTATCTTGCAAGCCTTCGGATTGTCGATGAAGAACCAGGGGTTTCGGCTGCTTGTTCCCCTACACGGGTCCGAGTCTGTGTACAGCTCCCTCAGGCCGGCGACGAGATGTATGAAGAAATCGCAAACAACACAACACACGGTTACTTGTCCCAACCTTCCCAACTCAGCAGTACGAAAAGATTTTGAAGCAGCAAAAGTCTGTAAACACTTGGTGGATTAAAGAGGGAAGGCACACACGTCCATACTTGAACGATCAGCATGCGAGAGCCATTCCAGGCAGAACATTAACGCGAGGTCGTTATTTGCCACTTCATGTGCTTATGGTTACAAGTACGTACTCAGTAGCTGAGTGGGCGCACTTTACACTTTTTGGGTACTATAATCCCCTATAGAACTGAAAGTGTACATTTTTGGGGGGCTTATGAACTCAGCAACAGAGTATCAAACGTGAAAGGAGCAACACAGACAGATAATAGATGGGCTTTCGGATGTCTGTTGAACTTGGCAGTGACTTCAAAGGGGCTAAACCCCAAACCCTAAACCCCAGACGCTGAACCGTAAACCCTACACCCTCAACACTCAACCCACGGGGCCCTACATAATCCCTTGAACGGTATATAGAGGGCCCTATATAATCCCTTAAAGGGTATATATAGGGCCCTCTAGCATCACTGAAAGGGTATATATAGGGCCCTCATTCCCTCATTCCCTACAAAACCAGGGGCCCTCCGCAACTCGTCGAGTTCATCCAAGCAGAAGCGGGTACCCTTTCTCACTCCTGCTTGGAGGACCAATGATAACTGTACTTATAACTGTACTTATAACCATATGAGGGCACTTAAAGGGGCTTATAGGTTGCTGATAAGTACTTACAGTTTTAATTGGTTAATAAGTGCCCTGAACCTCCAAGCGGGCCTCTGCGTTACCTAGAGCTCCGCACCCCGAGGGTATACGGCTCTCTTTTGTGCTGTTCTGTCCTCGCACCGCCCTCAGACGTAGGGATGGTGGGAGTGCTGCAGGGGTGTTACGCCGCCCTCACAAGTAGTGGTAGGCCGTGTGGATGTTCCTTCCGTCCCAGATAACCACAGCAAGGATGTACCTAGAACCTTCCGAGAAAGGCAGCCCTCAGGCCCTAAACCTTCTAAGCCCTAAACCTTGTAGCCCCTAGACCCTAAACCCTAAACCCTAAACCCTAAACCCTAAACCCTAAACCCTAAACCCTAAACCCTAAACCCTAAACCCCAAACCCTAAACCCTAAACCCTAAACCCTAAACCCTGAACCCTGAACCCTGAACCCTGAACCCTGAACCCTGAACCCTAAACCCGAAACCCTGAACCCTAAACCCGAAACCCTAAACCCTAAACCCTCAACCCTCAACCCAGGAGGACTTCTCGCTCAAGGGGAGCGTCCACCTGCGCCTACGGCCTCTCCTGGAGAAGCAGCGCGGCGCATGTTTCGGGTTCAGGAGGGTTTAGGGTTTAGGGTTTAAGGTTTAGGGTTGAGGGTTGAGGGTTGAGGGTTGAGGGTTTAGGGTTTAGGGTTCAGGGTTCAGGGTTTAGGCGTTGGCCTTCAACCCGAGAATTCGAGAACCTAAAGCGCTAAAGCCCTTTAGGCTGGGTTTGGGATGTTCCCCCTTATACGAACAGTCCTTATTTAGGATTGTACTAGGGGTACTACAATTCCTATGAAAGACCTGTTAGTATCAGTGGGAACATCCCAACTTAAAGCCCTTAATAGGCCTTTAACGCCCTTAAAGCCCAATTTACAGCCCAATGTAAAGCCCTTTAAAGCCTTTTAGGCCCGAAAGGGTCCCCTCTTTCGGTCCTTGGGTGAGGATTTCAGAATCCTACGTCCTAGGCCCTACAAACTCTCAGCACCCTCGGATTTTTGTACTCACTCGGAACTCAAGCTGCCAGGGGCTTTATGGGCTTTAGGGGTTTTAGAGGTTAGGAGTTTAGGGTTCAGGTCTTCGGGTGTTTGGTCTTTCATCAGGTATCTCTTCGCAGCTTCTAGTGGCTCTAAGCTTTTAGGTTTGGGATTGTTGTAAAGTAGTGCTATGTTGGGATTCCAGCAGTCTTCGTCCAATCCTCTTTGGGGGATCCCTCATGAGCTCCTTGATTGGGAACCACACTTAGATACTGTAGGCTGAATGTTGTCTCTTACCTCCTTTCGACGGTTCTGAAGTAGGGGCCCTTGGGTTAAATAGGGTACATAAGAGCTACACAAGGGCCCTAAACCTTAAAAGCTAAACCCTAAACCCTAAACCCTAAACCCTAAACCCTAAACCCTAAACCCTAAACCCTAAACCCTAAACCCTAAACCCTAAACCCTAAACCCTAAACCCTAAACCCTAAACCCTAAACTGGAGCGAGCTGCGGGCGCTGCGATAAGCAGCAGCGAGCGATACCGCGTGGCGACAGCCCGCGGACGAGCCCGAGCCGTCAGGCGAAGCCTGGCGAGGGCTCGGGGCCAGTGCGCGCGGTGAGCGCGGCCCACGCATAGAAGGGTTGAACCCGCGTGCCAGCGTCAGTCTGGCCCCAAAGAGAATAACCCTAAACCTTCGGGTTTTAAGTTAAATCGCTCCATCCTTTAGGATTCTTGGGTTTAGGATTTAGGATTCTAGGCTTTAGGATTCTAGGCCTTTAGGATTTAGGATTTAGGGTTCGGGGCCTTTAGGATTTAGGATTCAGAGCCTTTAGGGTTTAGGATTCAGGGCCTTGAGGGTTTAGGATTCAGGGCCTTTAGGGTTTAGGATTTAGGATTCAGGGCCGTTAGGGTTTAGGATTCAGGGCCTTTAGGGTTTAGGATTCAGGACCTTTAGGGTTTAGGGTTCAGGGCCTTTAGGGTTTAGGATTCAGGGCCTTTAGGGTTTAGAATTCAGGGCCTTGAGGGTTTAGGATTTAGGATTCAGGGCCTTTAGGGTTAGGGTTCAAGGCCTTTAGGGTTTAGGATTCAGGGCCTTTAGGGTTTAGGATTCAGGGCGTAGGGTTTAGGATTCAAGGCCTTTAGGGTTTAGGATTCAGGGCCTTTAGGGTTTAGGATTCAGGGCCTTGAAGGTTTAGGATTTAGGATTCAGGGCCTTTAGGATTTAGGATTTTTCGGGAAAACGGAGGGTCACCCAAAACCAGCGTTTTTCAGTACTAAAAATTCGCATTTTTACTGCGGGTCCGGCCAAATCCTGGGGCAGGGCCTTTAGGGTTTAGGATTCAGGGCCTTCAGGGTTTAGGGTTCAGGGCCTTTAGGATTTAGGATTCAGGGCCTTGGAGGTTTAGGATTTAGGATTAAGGGCCTTTAGGGTTTAGGATTCAGGGCCTTTAGGGTTTAGGATTCAGGGCCTTGAGGGTTTAGGATTTAGGGTTCAGGGCCTTTAGGGTTTAGGATTCAGGGCCTGTAGGGTTTAGGATTCAGGGCCTTTAGGGTTTAGGGTTCAGGGCCTTTAGGGTTTAGGATTCAGGGCCTTTAGGGTTTAGGATTCAGGGCTTTAGGGTTTAGGATTTAGGGTTCAGGGCCTTTAGGGTTTAGGATTCAGGGCCAGGGTTTAGGATTCAGGGCCTTGAGGGTTTAGGATTCAGGGCCTAGGGTTTAGGATTCAAGGCCTTGAGGGTTTAGGATTCAGGGTGTTTAGGGTTCAGGATTCAGGGCCTTTAGGGTTTAGGATTTAGGATTCAGGGCCTTTAGGATTTAGGATTTTTCGGGAAAACGGAGGGTCACCCAAAACCATCGTTTTTCAGTACTAAAAAATCGCATTTTCACTACGAGTCCGGCCAAATCCTGGGGCAGGGCCTTTAGGGTTTAGGATTCAGGGCCTTCAGGGTTTAGGATTCAGGACCTTTAGGGTTTAGGATTCAGGGGCTTTAGGGTTTAGGATTCAGGGCCTTTAGGGTTTAGGATTCAGGGCCTTGAGGGTTTAGGATTTAGGGTTCAGGGCCTTTAGGGTTTAGGATTCAGGGCGTTTAGGGTTTAGGATTCAGGACCTTTAGGGTTTAGGACTCAGGGCCTTTAGGGTTTAGGATTCAGGGCCTTTAGGATTTAGGATTCAGGGGCTTTAGGGTTTAGGATTCAAGGCCTTTAGGGTTTAGGATTCAGGGTCTTTAGGGTTTAGGATTTAGGATTTAGGGCCCTTAGGATTTAGGATTCAGGATTCAGGGCCTAGGGTTTAGGATTCAAGGTGTTTAGGGTTTAGGATTCAGGGCCCGTTTCTGAGGCTCCCCCGGACAGTTTCTGAGCCTTTTTGTGCTCCTCCCGGACAGTTTCTGAGCCTTTTTGGGCTCCTCCGGACAGTTTCTGAGCTGTTTTGGTGGCTCCTCCCGAACAGTTTCTGAGCCTTTTTGGGGGCTCCTCCCGGACAGTCTCTGAGCCTTTTCGGGCTCCTCGGACTATTTCTGCGGCTTTTTGGCCTCCTCCCGGACAGTTTCTGTGCTTTTTTGGGGTTTCTCCCGAATAGTGTCTGAGCCTTTTTGGGCTTCTGAGCCTTTTTGGGTTTCTCCCGGACTGTTTCTGAGCCTTTTTTGCAATTTCTGAGCCTTTTTGGGCTTCTCCGGACCATTTCTGAACCTTTTTGTGCTCCTCCCGGACAGTTTCTGAGCCTTTTTGGGCTCCTCCCGGACAGTTTCTGAGCCTTTTTGGTCAGCTTTTTTGGGCTCCTCCCGGACAGTTTCTTGCTTCTTGAGCCTTTTTGGGCTCCTCCCAGACAGTTTGTGCTCCGGACAGTTTCATTTGGGCTCCACCCGGACAGTTTTCGGGTTCCTCCCGGCCAGTTTCTGAACCTTTTTGGGCTTCTCCGGACCATTTCTGAGCCTTTTTTGGGCTCCTCCCGGACAGTTTCTGAACCTTTTTGGGCTTCTCCGGACCATTTCTGAACCTTTTTGTGCTTCCCCCGGACAGTTTCTGGCCTTTTTTGGGCTCCTCCCGGACAGTTTCTGAACCTTTTTGGGCTTCTCCGGACCATTTCTGAACCTTTTTTGTGCTCCTCCCGGACAGTTTCTGAGCCTTTTTGGGCTCCTCCCGGACAGTTTCTGAGCCTTTTTGGGCTCCTCCCGGACATTTTTGGGCTCCTCCCGGACAGTTTCTGAGCCTTTTTGGGCTCCTCCCGGACAATTTCTGAGCTTTTTTGGGCTCCTCCCGGACAGTTTCTTGCTTCTTGAGCCTTTTTGGGCTCCTCCCGGACAGTTTCTCCTTTTTTTGAGGGTTTCGGACCGTTTCTGCCTCTTCCAAGCCATTTCTTTGAACTTCTCCCGGACCATTTCTAAACCTTTGTGAGCTTCTCCCAGACCATGTTTTTAGGTTGTCGCACATGCTTGGCGAACGATCTGCCCAACAACCATAGAAAAAACCCTAAACCCGTCAAGGTTGAGATTTGGGTGGGTGGGTTGGGAGAGAGCGTGAACCTAGGCGCACACCACAACACACGTCCCGCGTGGTGGTGTGCGCGGAACATGAGAAACCCTAAACCCTAAACCCTAAACCCTAAACCCTAAACCCTAAACCCTAAACCCTAAACCCTAAACCCTAAACCCTAAACCCTAAACCCTAAACCCTAAACCCTAAACCCTAAACCCTAAAACCCTAAACCTAACCCTAAACCCTAACCCCCTAAACCCTAAACCCTAAACCCGAAACCCGAAACCCTAAAACCTAAACCCTAAACCCTAAACCCTAAACCCTAAACCCTAAACCCTAACCAAACCCTAAACCCTAACCTAAACCCGAAACCCTAAACCCCCCCTCACCCTAACCCTAAGCCTAAGCCCTAAACCCTAAACCCTAAACCCTAAACCCTAAACCCTAAACCCTAAACCCTAACCCTAAGCCCTAAGCCCTAAGCCCTAAGCCCTAAGCCCTAAACCCTAAACCCTAAACCCTAAACCCTGAACCCTGAACCCTAAACCCTAAACCCTAAACCCTAAAACCCCAAAACCCCAAAACCCCAAAACCCCAAAACCATAAAACCCTACCCCCAAGAATCGCACCCTGCTGTAGGCTGCCGGTGGTGGGCGGCATGCAGATCACAATGCTCTCCCCACCCGTGACGCACTGGAACTTCTCAGGCGCGCGCTCAGGGTTTAGGGTTTAGGGTTTAGGGTTTAGGGTTTAGGGTTGAGGGTTGAGGGTTGAGGGGTTGAGACGTTCTGGATCTTGCTCCAACCTAAGCGAAACCCTTTAACCCCTAAACCCTAAACCCGCCACCCTAAACCCGCAAAACCTAAACCGCACACAAGGTTTTTCTTTAAGACACCGAGGTTTTCAGACGTTTCGTCGGAGAGTTTTGATGGGCCTCCTAGGGTGGGATGGTAGAGTTTTGGGGCGAAAGAGCGCCCTGGTTTTTTTTTTGAGAAGGTGCAGCCCTCAATAAGCAGGTTCACGGCCTCCTGTAGAAGTTGCATGTGGGGATGTTCCCCCTTATAATGCTCGCAGTCCTTAGTAGGGATTAGAATAGGGGGGGGCGTACTATAACCCCTACTAAGGACTGTAAGTATAAGGGAGAGCATCCCAAGTTGCCTTCTTAGGTCCTTGAGTGCTGCGGCGGTTTTACAACCCTAAACCGTAGATTTGGTCTCGGGGGACTGGGGCTTATCAGACAGGGTCGAATGCATTTGGGCTTGCAGTAGGAAAGGCCTCGAAAAGAGTGGGTTTGATTGTAAACCCTCAACCCTAAACCCTGAATTCTTGGAGTGCTTTGGCTGGCACTCTTGAGGACTCTATTTGAGTCCAGAAAGCGAAACCAACCCCCCCCCCCCCCCGCACCTGCGCAAGAAACCAACCCACCACCTGTGAAAACAAGCGCAACCTGCGGCAGCGAAGAAGCTGATAGCACTTGGTAGGATAAACATGCCCGACTTCAAAAAATAGATGTAGGAAAAATGCCGTAGGCCCCCTAAATCCTGGAGTCTGCACCCGAGTTGGCCCTGAATCCTTCAAACCTACATGATAAACCCCTCAGAAAGGACCATAATTCCAATAATTGCCAATGCACAGCATCGTGCGAAAACCTCGAAAGTTATCTGGGGTAGACGCTCTTTCCTTTCCTGGAACGAGCGAAAACCTCGGCCCCTTTTTCCTTCCTGGAACCTGGGAAAGCGAAGTACGCATCTAGTTTGCGGCTTTCTCGATGAGACAGGGGATCAACGTGTTGATTGCTATGCAGGTTAAGCCTCAAAGTCCCCAGCCTGAAGCCCTGTACCCTTAACCCTACACCCTTAAGAAACAAGCTGTGTTGGGAGGGGTGGGTTGAGCTGGTGTTGCTGGCAAGAAGTGCTTCTTCTCCGGCTTTGAGCCCGATATAGCTTCATGTCATAAACCCGATCTCTTTCTCTCTCTCTCTCTCAATATATATATATATGTGTATATATTTTAGAGATGAACAAGTGTCTTACTAAATCAGTAGATACATGCATGAATGAAGAAACATGCAAGCCAACAGCTAAGCAAATGAAGGAACGAATGAATGGAAGGATGAGTGCCTGTGACTGACGTGCTGGCTGGCTGACTGACTGGTCCACATATATATATATATGTATGTATTTATTTATTTATTTATTTATTTATTTATTTATTTATTTATTTATTTATTTATTTATTTATGTATATATGTATATGTATATGTATATGTGTATGCACATGTACATGTACATGTACATGACATGAACATGTGTGTGTGTTTATATATATATATATTATATGTATATATATATATATGTATATGCGTGTGTGTGTGTATACATATGTATGTATGTATGTATGTATGTATGTATGTATGTATGTATGTATGTATGTATGTATGTATATATATATATATATATGTGCATACAGAAACAATACAATATCCGCAACTCACACATGCATGTAAAGGGCCCAGTGTCCGGGTTCAGTGACCTTCATTTCAATGTGGCAGCCTGTCCCTCCAAGCCTGGCCGAAGCCGTGGTAAACCCTAAAACCCAAAACCCAAAACCCGAAACCCTAAACCCTAAACCCTAAAGCCGTCGTAGCCGCAGGGGGATTCGCACTTGGCCTAAAGATGGACATCGTCACGCGGACCGCGGGTTTACGGTTTAGGCCTTGAAGGCTCAGGAAGCCTAGTAAGCACCTCGCAGAGTTTAGGGTTTAGGGTTTAGGGTTTAGGGTTTTGGGTTTAGGGTTTAGGGTTTAGGGTTTCGGGTTTCGGGTTTCGGGTTTAGGGTTTAGGGTTTAGGGTTTAGGGTTTCCGGATGTGTAGCCCAAGATCCCTCCTTCAATTTTTGCGGGATCTGTGGGGCTATTGGTTGTGTGGTGGGGTGGAGTGGGTTGAGAGTTTGTGGTTTAGGGACCCTGAGCTCCCTCGCCGGGGAGCTCGGGGGCTTCGGCAGCTTAGGGGGGTCTTCGGGTGTTGGGGAGACGTGGTCGGCTCGCGTTCGAGTAGCATGCTTTCGTCCTTAACCCTAAACTCCAAACCCTAAAACCTAAACCCTAAACTCCACACCAGCAGCAGCAGCAGCAGCAGCAGCAGCAGCAGCAGCAGCAGCAGCAGCAGCAGCAGCAGCAGCAGCAGCAGCAGCAGCAGCAGGAGGCCTTGCACCCCTGCCCCGAAACAGCCCCGCCACTGCCACGCGCTCTGCCACCACCATGAGCTTCTATGTATACCATTGCTGCAACTTGCCAGCTCCTTGTATGGTAGCCCGGCTTCTTGCATCCTGAATTCGGGTTTACAGTATGGGGTTTAGGGTTTAGGGTTTAGGGGTTTTGGGGTTTGGGGTTTAGGGTTTAGGGTTTTAGGCTTCATTAGATACAGCCCCGGAGGGCAGCGTGAGAAGCTGGAAGGACACTCCGGAAGGTGCTGGCAGACATCCTGAGCGACATGCTGGTGGTGCTTGGGTGAGAGAAGAGGGACCCTTGGGTTCAGGGTTTAGGGTTTAGGGTTTAGGGTTTGGGTTCAGCCCTGAAGAGGCTGAGGGTTTCTGGTTTCAGCCTTGGAAGCATCCCATGCTCTCTAAGCAACCCCGTCCAAACCTCCCCTTCACCCTAACCCCAAACCCCTAACCCCTTAGCCCAACTCTAAACCCCAAACCCTCAACCCCTAAACCCTAAACCCTGAACCCTAAACCCTAGACCCTAGACCCTAGACCCTAAACCCTAAACCCTAAACCCTGAACCCTAAACCCTAAACCCTAAACCCTAAAACCTATCCAAGGTGCCGAACCAGATCTTCATCCACTGGCTGGAGGGCCAGCACATCGGCCTGGACCTGGATACGCTGGAGCACCTCGGGCAAGGAAGCGGTTCAGAGTTCCCTTGCAGTCCGCAGCCTACTTAAGGTTCAGGGTTAAGGCGGGCCCTAAACCCTCAACCCAAAACCCTAAACCCTAAACCCTCAACCCTAAACGGAATTTGGGCGCTGAGAACTCTGCTGTTCTTTAGTTCTGGGGCTGGGACGATGCTGGACGCGAGGGCGCGCCCAACACGCTAGCAGGTGACGCGCCGAAGCAATTGCTCTATAAGGATCCCATGGCTTCTGTGGTTACCTGAACCCTGACCGTAAACCCTGATCCCTAAACCCTAAACCCTAAACCCTAAACCCTAAACCCTAAACCCTAAACCCTAAACCCTAAACCCTCAAGGCTCAGGGTTAAGGGCGTTCAGCGAAACCAGCCGCAAAGCTGCACGAGTTGAGGTTTCCAGAGCCCGAGTTCGTGATGCGGCTGCCCCTCGTCGGATGTTAAAGTGTTGCTGCCTCCAGAAACCCCTAAACCCCTAAACCCCTAAACCCCTTAACCCCTAAACCCTAAACCCTAAATTTAAACCCTAAACCCTCAACCCTCAACCCTCAACCCTAAACCCTAAACCCGAAACCCCAAACCCTAAACCCTAAACCCTTTAAAGCCTAAACCCTAAACCCTGAACCCTTTGAACCCTTTTGAACCCCAAGAACCCTACACCCAAACCGCAGCGCCGACGCGCTGCCGAAGAAGCTCTTTCAACTTTGCCCCCCCATCTTTCCACAAAGCTTGAGGACTTGCTTGAGAAAAGTCCGGGTATCAATGCTGGATGCTTCAGCACGAAGCAGACGAACTACGACTTCGCCATCTACTACGGGAGCTCTGGCACGACATCCTACGAGACCATCTTGTCATGTGTCCATGAAACAACCCCTCGTCTTGAGCTTCGCCCAGTGCTTCGAGGAGGTGCTCAAAAGAAGGTTCTCAAGCACATCCTCAAAGACAGCGCCCAAAAAGCATGAAGCAGACGAGCGTGAGTTTGCTGATGCTTTCCGTGTCGCAGTGGAAATCACCAATGCCCAGACCTTCAACATCGCTGCTGCCTTGCGCAGTTTGACCTTGGAGGAGCTTGACGCCATGCAAAGCACCCAGTCGCAGAACACGAAAGCCACCAACTCCGTCAAGCTTTACAAGTTGATTACAGCATTGAAGCCCAACTACCCTATTCCTTGGGGTTTCGGGTTTAGGGTTTAGGGGTGATCTGGAGAAACAAAGCAGAAGAAGACACGAAGACACCGGGCCCCGAGCCACCGGCTGCTTAGGAATTATGTTGTTTCTTTGATGCTGTAAACCCCAATGAGGTATTGTTTGTCAAACTATTGTCCTAAGTGAGGCATAAGATGTCTTCGGGTTGGGGGTTAGCTAGGGGGGCGTCGGGTTCGGGCTTAGGTCTTGAGTTAAGTTTTGTTTTCTCAGCTCTTGGGACCTAGGTGTTTGAGATTTTCAGGCTGGGAAGTGGCGAGAGAATGCAGCTTTTGGTAGGTTTCACGAGATCAGAATGCATCCGTTCCCAAGCTTCAGGGGCGTTAGGCCTTCTGGGAGTGTAGTGATAACTCTCAACCCTAAACCCTCTAAACCCTCTAAACCCTCTAAACCCTCTAAACCCTCTAGACCCTCTAAACCCTCTAAACCCTCCAAACCCTCTAGACCCTCTAAACCCTCCAAACCCTCTAAACCCTCTAAACCCTCTAAACCCTCTAGACCCTCTAAACCCTCTAAACCCTCTAAACCCTCTAAACCCTCTAAACCCTCCAAACCCTCTGAACCCTCTAAACCCTCTAAACCATCTAAACCCTCCAAACCCTCTAAACCCTAAACCGATCCAGTCCTCCTGTTGCGGGCGTTTCCGGGATAAGATCCCGGCTCGAAGTTCCAAAGTCCAATCGCTTTCTTTGGGACCGGGTTTAGGGTTTAGGGTTTAGGGTTCAGGGTTCAGGGTTTAGGGTTTAGGGTTTAGGGTTTAGGGCCTCTAAGCGCGAATTTCCCCCTATCCCCTGCTTTGGGTGAATGGTTTAACCTGATGGCAAACCACCCTAAAACCCCCAAGCCTTAAACCCTAACCCCGAAACCCCAATCATGTAACCGGCTGCCCTGGACACGAACCGAAGATGGGGTTTTCGAAAGTAGATTTTTTGGGTTCCTATAAGAATATTTGAATATTTGGGCGGATGAGAGAGGTACCCTCCCCCCCCCCCCCCCCCCCCCCCCCCGCCCCCCTCCCCCTAAACCCCAAGGCCTAAGCCCGAAGGCGAAGCCCCAAGCCCTAAACCCTAAACCCTAAACCCTAAACCCTAAACCCTAAACCCTAAACCCTAAACCCTAAACCCTAAACCCTAAACCCTAAACCCTACACCCCCTGGTTGCTGCGAACTCCCAGGGGGGTCCTGGATGTGACGGGTCTCAACGACACCTGGTCTTTCTGCGGCTCACGGACGTTCGGGGGCCCAGGTACTGTCGATGCCCACAAAACCCTCGAAACCCTCAAAGCCCTCAAAGCCCTCAAAACCCTCAAAACCCTAAACCTTAAACCCTAAACCTTAAACCCTAAAACCTTAAACCCTAAACCTAAAACCCTGAACCAAGCTGGGTTTAGGGTTTAGGGTGTAGGGTGTAGGGTTTAGGGTTTAGGGTGCAAGGTTCAGGGTGTCTAGGGTAAGACTAGAGAAAATTCGTATGCTGATGAAACCCTAACCCTAAACCCTAAACCCTACTCCCTAAACTCCCTAAACTCCCTGAACTCCCTAAACTCCCTAAACTCCCTAAACTCCCCGAACTCCCTAAACTCCCTAAACTCCCTTAACTCCCTAAACTCCCTAAACTCCCTAAACCCCCTAAACTCCCTAAACCCCCTAAACTCCCTAGACTCCCTAAACCCTAAACCCCCAAACCCGAGCCTCAGCCGCTTTTGAGGTCTGAAGGCTACGTGATGCTGCAGGCCATACTGCCCTGTTTTGATCTTCTGGAGAAACCCTAAGCCCGCAACCCTAAACCCCGAGTTTTCTTAAGTTGCAGGCTTTAGGGTTTAGGGTTTAGGGTTTAGGGTTTAGGGCTTGGCTACTTTAAGGGAGGGGCAAAGCGTTTGGAGCTTTCCGGGCTTCGGGCCTCCGATCTGTTTCTATATTCAACACACAAAGAAAATATCAATAAATGGTGGTGTTATTAGTGTTCTAAGGGGAGTATGGGCTCATATTGTACTGTATCATGTTAGATTATATGTTTCATCCATTTTTTTTACTGTGTGGTATTGTATTATTGTTGTATGGCAGTGTTGTGTTCCATAAGGCTATATGATATTCTGCCACACGAGTTTAACGTTTCCCTGCAACTTGAACACCTGCATCCCGTGCTCGGCACTGAACACATACCCTAAACCCTAAAAATCCTAAACCCTAAACCCTAAACCCTAAACCCTAGACCCTAGACCCTAGACCCTAAACCCTAAACCCGAAACCCGAAACCCTAAACCCTAAACCCTAATCCGCAAAGGTGGGGGCACACACATTCCAAGCTCCTGCCAAGAGGCCCTCCGGCTGCCTGCGTGCAGAGGGGCTTGTAGGGTTCGGAGTTTAGCAAACCCTATTTAGAGTTGAGGCGGTGGGTGGAAGGCCCGCTTAGGTTTCTCAGGTTTTGGGCTTCGGGTTTCCGGCTTAGGGTTTAGGATTAGGGTTTCCGGGTTTCTGCTATGCCCTGGGCGCCCTATAACCCCGAACAAGCAAGCCTGAACCCCCGAAATGTGGCTGGTGTTGAGTGGGAAAGAGGGGCTTAAACCTCTCTGGGCCCTAATCCCTTTTTAGGGGAGGGCCGATGCACGAGGAGGGGCATCCACTATGCAGAATAAGGGCCCATACTTCGGATCCCTTTAAGTGAGGGTAAGGGGACCATGCTAAGGGCCCGTGGTTCTAACCTTAGGTCTTACATCAAGCGCAGGTTTAGGGGCTCTGGTTCGAGCCGCATGGTCTGGCTTTTGGGTTTTCGGTTTAGGCTTTATGGGGTTCAGTGTTCAGGGCTAGGGTTTAGGATTTCTAGGGTTTAGGGTTTAGGGTTTAGGGTTTAGGGTTTAGGGTTTAGGGTTTAGGGTTTAGGGTTTAGGGTTTTGGGTTTTGGGTTTTGGGTTTTGGGGCTTACAAGATTGGGGTGCTGCAGGGTTTAGGGTGTACCGGTGTGCCCTCATGGTCGATCGCGTTGGGCTGCGTGTCGCCGATGCCATGTAGACGTGGACTCTTAAGATAGCAAGAATCGCTTGAGGAGATATGGGTATTTCGCAATGTCGGGGTACCCCTGTTATTCTACAAATAGAATAGAATCCCCTTAAAGGGACCCCCCAAAAAGGGTGCCCATATTTTCGGAAACCCCCCATATCACCTTTATGATAGTTTGAAGAGGGAAAGATAGAAAACCTTTGAGCTCCAGGGATTTGAGGCTTTGGCTCGGAAACTGGGCTTCGACTCGCACAGTCCTTATGTGCGCATCAACATGAGAAATTGTAGGCCTTAGGAGGGTTAGAGGGGTTTGGGGTTTAGGGTTTCGGGTTTAGAGTTTAGGGTTGAGGAGGTTTGGGGGTCAGGGGTGCATTAGGGGGGCTAAGGGGGTCGAAGGGTTGCATCGACGCCTGTATTATGTCTTAAGGGTTTAGGGTTTAGGGTTTAGGGTTTAGGGTTTAGGGTTTAGGGTTTATGTCTTACCACGAACCTACATCATGGAAAGATCTGCACGAAGCCCTCCCAAACCTTGAGCCCTCTGAGCCCCCTGAGCCCTCTGAGCCCTCGGAGCCCTCTGAGCCCTCGAACCCCAAAACCCCAAAACCCCAAAACCCCCCCCAAAACCCTCAGCCCCTCCACCCCGAAACCCCAAGCCAGCCTAAACCCTAAACCCTAAACCCTAAACCCTAAACCCTAAACCCTAAACCCTAAACCCTAAACCCTAAACCCTAAACCGTAAACCCTAAACCCTAAACCCTAAACCCTAAACCCTAAACCCTAAACCCTAAACCCTAAACCCTAAACCCTAAACCCCAAACCCGACAAACCCTTAGCCCCCGCAGGCAGTCGCGCGATGATGGCTGGTACGACATCCTAGTTTTCCATGCGGACCAGCAGGCTATGGGCTCAGACGCACCCTACAGCAAAACCCTGGAAAGTCTACAAAGACCCTGAAACCCCCCAAACCCCTCAACCGATAAAACCCTAGAGCCCTAAAACCCTACAAAAAAACCTGAAACCCTTGGAGACACCCTCAAACTATAAACCCTAGGGCCCCAAAGCAAGCTCAACGTCCTTCGGGATGAAGATGGCTGTGCCAAACCCCTTGCCCGGGTTTCGGGTTTAGGGTTTGGCGTTTGGGGTCTAGGGTTTTTTTGTTTAGGGCTTAAGGTTCGGGGTTTAGGGTTTAAAGTTAGGGTTTACGGGGGTGAGGGGTGGGGAGTGGGGGGTGGGGTTTAGTGTCTTTTTTTGGGTTCGGGTGCAGGGGTTTGGGGATTTCCTTGCAGCCCGAGGTTAGGAATTCTGAGCCTGGCAACCAAGTCAACCCTAAACTCGGAGCCCTAAACCTTAAAGGTTTAGGGTTTAGGGTTTAGGGTTTGGGGTTTAGGGTTTAGGTTTAGGGTTTAGGGTTTAGGGTTTAGGGTTTAGGGTTTAAGGTTTAGGGTTTCGGGTGTAGGGTTTAGGGTTTCCAAGAACACTAGGCCCCCCCCCCCCCCCCCAAAAAAACAAGAACCGACCCTAAACCCTAAACCCTAAACCCTAAACCTAAACCCTAAAACCCTGAACCCCAAAACCCTAAACCTGAAACCCGAAGCCCTAAACCCCACGCCGTAAAGCCTAAACCCTAACCCCCCCCCCCTCCCAAAAAAAAGAACAAACGGACTTCTTCTCAGGTCCACGTCGAGGTCTTTCAGCAAAGCCTGACCTACCAAGGGGACCGCCCCACAGCTTGCTTGCTGCTGGGGTTGGGTGGTGCCTAGAACCCTGAAACCCCTAGGGTTTAGGGTTTAGGGTTTAGGGTTTAGGGTTTAGGGTTTAGGGTTCAGGACTTAGGATCGAACACCCCAAACCCCTTCACCTAATGAAACCCAGAATTCAGACCCTCAAGCCGAAACACTACACCCGAAACCCCGAATTCAATCCTCATTCCTAAACGGCTAAATCCTGAACCCTAAACCCTCAACCCTAAACGCAACGCCCTTAAAACCTACACCCTACACCCCTACACCCCTACACCCCTACACCCCTACACCCCTACACCCCTACACCCCTACACCCCTACACCCCTACACCCCTACACCCCTACACCCCTACAACCCTACACCCCTACACCCCTACCCCCTACACCCCTACACCCCTAAACCCTAAACCCTAAACCCTAAACCCTAAACCCTAAACCCTAAACCCTAAACCCTAAACCCTAAACCCTAAACCCTAAACCCTAAACCCTAAGCCTAAACCCTAAACCCTAAACCCTGCTAAGCCCTAACCCCCTAAACTGTAAACCCCGGCGGGGCTGAGCCCCTGGAATTCGAAAACCATAAGCTAGGGTTTAGGGTTTAGGGTTTCGGGTTTAGGGTTTAGGCTGCCCTGAACCCTGCACCCCCAAAGCTTGCCCAAAGCCCGGAAAGCAGCAAACCGTAATTAAGGTTCAGGTTTTAAGGCTGCCCTGAAACCGAAATCCTAAACCCTAACACCTCAGCCCCTGCCGCTCAAGCCAGGATCACGTGGGCGTCGTTGAATCCCTGACCGTGCAAAAGCTCCTTCAGGAGACTGTGTCCTGCGTTATCCAAGGGACGTTACACGGTCCCGGAATCTGGGATTTAGGGTTTAGGGTTTAGGGTTTAGGGTTTAGGGTTTAGGGTTTAGGGTTTAGGGGTCCTTGAATCCTTTTCTGGGCCTTGGGTTTTATCGAGCGTAGGGTATATAAGGGTCCCCAACTCAGGGCCCATATTACGGGACCATGTAGTCACGGCTCCAAGCCGTGACTTCATGCTTGAAACCCTAAACCCAAAGCCCCTAAACCTAAAGCCTACACCCTAAACCCTAAACCCTATACCCTAAACCCTAAACCCTAAACCCTAAACCCGAGCTTATGGGTTTCGGACCCCTCCTAAACCCCAGCCTACTTGTGACCCCCTTCATCCCTAGACCTTGAAGGGTCACTCCGGCCCTGCGCCAGCTGGGTTTAGGGTTTAGGGTTTAGGGTTGACAGGGTTCAGGGTCAGGGCTTTGGGTTGTTGAGGGTAACTCCCATCCTCCTTCAGCTGGGTTTAGGGTTCAGGGTTTAGGGTTTAGGCCCTAAACTCTAAATCCTAAACCCTAAACCCTATCCTCAACCCTAAACCCTAAACCCTGAAGCCTAAACCCTGAACCTTTCGGGTTCGTCTCTGGGCCAGGATCCAGATGCCTGGTGGACCCTCACCTCATCGAGGTCGACCACTCAGCACTAAACCCCTAAACCCCAGGCCCTAAGGCCCTAAGACCCTAAACCCTACAACCTAAACCCTAAACACTAAACCCTAAACCCTAAACCCCTAATCCCCTAAACGCCTAAACCCTAAACCTCCTAAACCCTCAGCCCTGAGCAAAGCAGCCCGAAACTCATGTCGAACTGACTTGCCAGGCCTCCGAAGCAAACCCTAAACCCTAAACCCTAAACCCTAAACCCTAAACCCTAAACCCTAAACCCTAAACTCTAAACCCTAAACCCTAAACCCTAAACCCTAAACCCTAAACCCTAAACCCTAAACCCTAAACCCTAAACCCTAAACCCTAAACCCCGACCCTAAACCCTAAACCCTAAACCCTAAACCCTAAACCCTAAACCCTAAACCCTAAACCCTAAACCCTAAACCCTAAACCCTATGCGGAGCTGCAACTGGTATTGTAGAAAGGAGTTAGTGTTGGGTGTTGGAAGGGTCAACGTACCCGGAAACCCTTTATGGCTCAAGATGGCCAAGAGCCGTCAGCTTTTGTTGAAAAGGTACGTACGCCTGGGGTTGGGTTTAACGGGTTAGAGTAGTCCCGTCCCTTCTCCCTTATCCTGTCCCCTTAGGGGTGGGTGTTCTTGTTTCTGGTTCGATCTGGGAAATCCATATAGGCGACTGTTGAGGGTTGGTTTCTTTCCCTGTTCCCTTTCGGTTGCCCCCGTAGGTTATGAGCCCAAATTAGGTTCCCTGCGGTTGAGTGTTCTCTTAAGATCTTTGGGATCAAGAAGCAATGCCTTCTCCCAAGCGATGGCTCCAACCTTCCTCGGATGGTGGACAGAATGGTGGAGCTGGAAATGGTGCAGCTGAGTCTCTGGGTGAAAGGGCGGTGCTGGAAGAGGTGATGCCTGGCGCTGAAGAACATCTGGAAGAAGCCTTGGTTGCAGAAGACCCCAATGTGGGTATGAATCCCAATGTGGATATGGTTAGCAATGCTGAAGCGGAAGGACGTGCTGTTTCTGTATCGCCAAAGCCTGGTGAAAAAAGGAACTGGGACGCGACTGGTGGTATAGACCGTGAAATGGAGGTGACTGTTTTACGCGTGTTGAAAAAACATGGGTATCAGCCGTCGACTTCGACTTCGGGCCGAATGGTAGACCAAGGGTCTCAGACCGATCTGATTGGAGAGGTGCTGCAAGCTGCCAGGAGGCCTCTGAACAAGATTAAAGGGGATCCCTCGGCGAGTTCTCTGGGTGGTGGAAGCGGTTACGAACAGAAGGATGCGGACAGCTTTGAAGCTGCACCAACTGCTGAATACGCCGTGGGGGAGGAGGAGATCTTACAGATGGAGGCTGAAAGGTTGCGCCAGTTGTCAGAAGAAGAGGATGAGATGCGTCAAGTCTCTGAAAGGGATGGTTTTCGGAAAGATGAGCATCTGATCAAAGCGTGCGATGGGACAACGTGGGAATGGCACTTCCACGAAGATGGGAGACAATATTACTACTGCCTGGATACGCAGGAAAGCAAGTGGACGTTGCCGGTTGTAGGTGAAAAGATGAAGAGTGACGAGGTGGTTGGGTCTCCTTCGGGCAATGAGCTGGAAATGGAGGCTGCACTGGGTTCTTCATCCTCTACTCCGACGCCTGAGTCTACGAGGGCATTCCAGGGTAGTGTAAATAGTGTAGGTGAAAAAGATTTTTCCTCTACTATCAGGGATAGCGGTCTTAGGGCTGGTGGTGACGCCCCGACCTCGGGTTCTCCTGATGAGGAGGGGATTCCTGGAAACCGAGCAGACATCGCTGGAGCTCAACATCTGGATCGGGAAGAAATGGAAGCGCTTTCTGAGGGTGTGGCAGCGGTGGAATCGGTGGGTCCAGAAGAAAAAATGCCCAATGTGGAGATCGGAACTGTGTCGGCTGCAGAAGAGCGAGTGGTGGATGTGGTACCTGTCGTTCAGGAAGGTGGTCCTGGAGATTTGGAAGACGGAGGGAAAAAGTTGTGTGTTACGACTGAGGAGGTCTCTTCGTTTGGTGCCAAGAATCCTGCCATTCAAGGGGAAAAAGAAGCTTCTGGAATAGCTGGAGACACGGAAGATCTGAAAGATGAGGCCTGGAGCGCCAATGATGCGCGGGTCAATGTGCCAGATAGTACCTGGAGTGCGAAGGAAGCACGGGTTGAGGCGCATATGGTGTCACGTTCCACGGGCGACTGCAACAATGGGGCGCAGGTCTCCGCAGCAGCTGATGACGGAGGTTCACAGGTGGACGCACTGGTGCAACCTGAAGTTAGCTGCGAGGAACGAAATGGCAAGGGCTACACCGGAGCCGATGAGGCAGCTGTGGTCAATGATGGTGGCAATTCTCCTTTGGAAACCATGGAACCAAAGGAGCCTGCGGTGGAAGAAAATGTACCTGCCGTGGATGAGCAATTCAATAGCCCTGCAGTGGAAGAAAATTTGCCTGCTGCAGAAGGCATGACAAAAGACTCCAATGATGGGTCCACTCCCATGAAGGGAGAAGTATTGCCGTCTGGAAGCTCGCCGGAAGTCGACACCGAGCGAACTGCAGCAGATGAGGCAAGGCCATTGGCTGGAAAAAAGGAAGGTCCTGAGCCCCTGGAGCACAAGATGGATGATCTTGTGGGACTCGTGCAGGAGCCGGACGAGCAGTGTGACCCAAAGGTGAAGACAAAGGATGCGCCAGGAGCCGATGATACAGAGATGGTTTCTGAAGAGCATGCAAAGAAAGTGCCCCGAGCGGGAGCCTTGGAATCACCTGGGGAACATTGCTACCAAGAGGGAGATGAGATCATGGGTCTAGTGCGCTGCATCAATGGGTATGGAGCCTTTTTGGACCATGGTGATGTGAATGTATTGATTCCTGCAGAAGGGAACAACGCACATCAGTTCAAATTTGGTGATACTGTCAATGGAACAGTGAAGCGAGTGGAAGATGATGGTACCATAATCTTGGACACCTTTCTGGTTTTGGAAGAGGACGAGGAGGACTCTTCTTCGACGCTGCGTAAATGGAAACCCAGCGGCTGGAGTACGTGGTGGACAGATTCATGGTATGCTGGTCAATGGTACCAAGATTCCGGCAGTCAATGGGACTGGAAACGGGAGGAAGAGCAATCCGATGGAAGGGTTGCTGATCAAGAGTTATCCTCAGAAGAACAAGAGGAAAGGCAACTTTATGGAGAAAAGATCTATAAAGCTCTTCTTGAGAATGGAAACGAAGATGAGGCCTATGTTGGCAAAATCACTGGGATGCTGTTGGGTCGCCCAATGGAATATCTGCAGGAGTGTGTTGCAGATCAATCATTCCTGAATGCGGAAGCTCGGCGCGCGTATGGCATCTTGCAAAGTGATGGTTGGGAACCTGATGGTACGGAAAGCACAGGTTTGGGAAAGATATCCACTTTTCCCCGAAAACAGTACCACAACGCGCTCTTCGAACTGGCATGCAGAAAAAGGAGATTTACTCGACCAGTTGTGGGTGAAGCGGTGGCAATGGTGCTGAGTCAAGGGGAAGATGAACTTTGGAACGCGCTTTGGTTGGACACCAAGCGATTTTTGCAGGAGCTTGATGGTGCAGTACAATCCATGAGTAAAAGGGAGAACAAGCCAATGGAAGCCTACATGGATCCTGACCAGTACAAAAAGGCTCACATGACTCCACAGACTGTGTCACCTGGATACAGCAAGCTGTGCAAGTTCTTCAATCGGGGAAGGTGTCGCAATGGTGATGGGTGTCCCTATGAGCATCGTCGTTATGGTGAAGGTTGGCCAGAAGGAGGATCAACTGAGCCAAAGAACAGCCAAGAAGCTGGAGATGAGGATGGGAACATCGGTGACCCTCCCACAGAGGAAGGCGCAGTGGATGAGGCACAGCAGGAGCGGGAGGATTTAGCCTTCCGGGCCAAGTACAACTTTGGTAAAGGTGCATCAAAGGGTGAACCTACGTCGGGTGAGCCAAAAGGTCGGCTGTGTCTGTATTACAATCAAGGTGGTTGTAAATATGGGACTACATGCAGGTATCTTCACAACGATGACATAGCATTGGAAGGGACTTGGGAGCCCGGCAAATCTTGGGACAATGCTTCCAGGAAGGCACTAAGGGACGCGGGGTTCCACCATTGCTGTTTCGATTATTACATCAGAGGACGTTGCCGGAAAGGGTCAAATTTCTGCAAGTACTCCCACGACGAGATGTCAGATGAGCGGCTGACGCACCTGAAACACTTGGTACATGTGGCCAATCAGGTCCGGTTTGAAAAAGAGAGAGGATGGGAGATTTCGGACAGGAGCACTTTTCAGCCACCTGCGAGTGGGGGAGCTGAATCTTCATCATCCTCGGCACCAAAAGCGCTGCAAATGACCAATGTGTCACAAAAAGAAGGTGAAAAGGGTATCCTGGATGAAGCAGAAGATGATGAACAAAAGAATTCGGTGGCGCAGTCCACTGGTACTCGGCTTCAAAATCCAGAGGAGCCAATTGAAAATTGGATGGCTCGCAACGAACACCTTTGGGTGTATACCCCTCATGTAAGTGAGGTGATGATTACACTTGGTGTGACCAACGTGTCGGACTTGCAAGAGTTCATCTTTGTGGAAGATTTGGTTGACAAAGGGATCAACAAAGTGACAGCATGCAAAATTCTGCAATTGGTTGGTGGTGTCCGATATCGTCCGGGAGGACCGGAAAAAGCAGTTCCTTCCGATGCATCTGTACGGGTACAACAATCTTCTGGGAGCAAGGGAACTGGAAGAGAGGCGGTGCGAACCCTCACTCAGGTGCGTGAAGCTGAAGGCTCCGGTGCAAAAATAATGCCGAGAGGCTCCTATCGGGAGCTTTTTGATAAGGTCAGGTGCCGTGATGCTTGGACGCTTGCGCAGAGGTCTCCGCTGTGCGTACAGAAGCTGCAGTTGGTGGGAGTTGGAATGCCGCCGGTGAACCCGCCAACAACAAAGTATCGGTCAAGATCAAACCCTGTAAGAAGGGGAAGGCCCTTGCTGGATAAACACAGGTGCGACAGGTGCCACGCTCTCGTTCACAACGACGAGTGCAACCGGCGGAAGTGGTGGAAAAGCCAAAGCCACTGGAACTGAAGCCTCGTGGTGGGTTGTCGTATCGGTTCAGCAGAGCGTGGGCAGATGTGGTGGATGATGATGAACAGGCGGAGGCTTTGGTCTCTTATGCCGCTTCCTCAAGCGATTCAAGCGAGGAGGAGACCAATGCCGCGCAACGCATGAGGGAAATCTTTTTGCAAGAAAGGGATTCACAGAGAACTGCGATTCGTGGCAATGTTCCGCTGGGTGGTTCTTCAAGCCCCAATGACGGGCAGAAAAAATCGGTTCACCTTGGCGAAGGGCGCGACAAAGCGTCGCGGGGGGAGACCCGCCAAGAAGTGACTTCACAAGTTTTTTCGCTACCACAACCTTCTCGTCGAACTGAACAGTCTCAAAAAAGAGCAAGGGATGGCTCAGTTATAGTTGGTTCGCTGGCGGAGGGCTCCACGGATGAGGTTTTACCTGGGCAAGGTGTTGCTGGACAGGTGAATGTATCTGAAAGCGCTCAAGTTCTTCCTGGGCAAGAAGTGGCTGGACAGGAGACGGCGCTGGAAGGAGCAGTGCAAATTTCTGGCGAGGAGACTGACCAAAAAGAAGGAGAAGGTGGGAGCAATATTGCTGGTTAAAGGTCTTCTGACTCGGATTTATTGGAAGGTTGCTGTTGGCAAGTTGCCTGTGGGGCAAAGAGGCTGCCAGAAGGGGTCCAATAAGATGGATCGAAATTTGGTTATTAGCATGTCATCCGAGGGTGCAAGCGAACAGGATGAGAACCTGGCACTGGAGGACGATGCTGATCAGTCAATGGGTGATGGTGCGATGGTGGTTATGGTGTATGATCCAGGAACGCTGATTCAGTCGCCAACAACTGATTGGGTTATGCGTCGCGGTCTGACCGATCGTACCATCTGGCCAGCAATAGCGGCTACGGCACAGAGGATATGTGCTGAAATGGTTCAAGTGGATGAAATGAATGCCCAGCTAGGGACTGGAGCACTCCTTTTTCAAAGGAGAGATCAAGGATATTATGGTGATTTGCATCATTCGTTCCATGACAATCCGTGCTTGCCGGCGGTGGGAAATTACCCTCTTTCGGTGATGGGTGCATTGCTATCTCCTGGTCTGGAAGGGGAATTCAAACATACTGATAAGTTTGGAACTGCTATGGAGGCAATTGCCTATGATTGGAGTCGCAGTCCAGGCATGGAAGTTCACATTGAACTTATGGCGAGGGTAGCCAAATTGGTTCATCCTTTCCTTACCCTAGGAGCTCAAGGGTCAGTGATGTTCTTGGAGTTTCTCTGGCAGCGCGGGAGGGCCCAGTTGATGGAGTTCCTTCAGGCGGCGACTTGCGCTGATCAATTGGAGGTTCTCTGGAGAAGGATGGACGACGATGCTGATGAAGAAGTGGATCCTTCGACAGCGGTGCTGGAAGTTCTTGGACCGGAGGTTGCGGTACTTGATCAAGGGAACAATGAATCCCTTATCCCCATTGAAGATGCTGGAGGTGAGACAATTGGTGACACTGGAAGGGATGGCAAAGCGCCAGAAGTTTCTCCGGAAGAGGAGACATCCAGTGGGTCATCAAGACTGGCGGACACAAGGATTTTCTTGTGGTCAGTGTACTCCCGCGTTGCTTCCAATTTCTCTACGCAGGACCGCACTACTGGTAAGATCTTTGACAGCACAAAAGGGTATCCTGGTGAAGGACCAAACAATGGTGACAATCCTTCCTCTAAGAGGAACTTACCCTGGATCTCGGAAGACTACCTCGACGAAGTGGTGTCAAAAAAGATGGAAAGGTCTTCAGATATGGATGGGTTGGATGGGTTTGTTCCGGGAAGTGAGGGACCGTTGGAAAAGGTAGAGGTGGAGAATGTTACTGCCTCTAAAATTCTTATGGCTCTTTGGAAGAAGGGATATAGAGCTGGGTATAGGAGGTTGTGTCGTTTGAACGCATCTGGATGCAAGGTTGGAGCAATGAAACGTCCAATCAAAAGGGTGCAGAAGATCGGCGCTAGAAAGGCCTTCCTGAAAATGTTCAATGTTTTTGGATCGTCTCAGCATGGCTCAGGAGCTGGCGGAAAACCAATCATGAAGGTGGTAGGACCAAGGCCAGGTTTTCCAGCTGTACTCCAAGCATCAAATACTGATAGCACCTTGGGTGAAGGGAGCAGTTCTCAGGTACATGGCAATGTTCATGTAGAGCAGAATCGCCCTATGGACCGGTACGAGGCAGAGCGCTTGGAGAAGAGGAAGAAAGGCTTCTGCTATTGGTTCAGCAAGGGAAAAGATCGCTGCAAATTTGGTGAAAACTGCAAATTCATCCATTCAGAAGATGATGTGGTGCTGCATTCGTATTGGTGCAAATACTATGTGGCAGGGAGAGACTGTTTCGCTGGAAAGGAGTGTGCGTTCTCGCATGATGCAACTGGTGTGAGGTGCATCCAGTTTGCTCAGTCTGGGAAGTGTCGTTATGGTGACAGGTGTGTCTTCGAGCATGGTGATCCGCTGGAAGAACAGAGGCCAAGGTCTCCAAGGACGCCCCCAAGGGATGGTCCAAGGAGAAGTTCTGGTGCAAAAGGCGGAGAAAAGGAGATCTCTCCTGAACAGTTCGATGATGGTGAGGAGGATTTTATGGTTTATGACGATGATACCAAAATGACGGAACTGTTGATGGAGGCGATTTCATTTCTGTCCAATGGCACGCCAGATTTGGCTCGAGCAGAGGCGGACCCACTGTTCAAACTCCTGAAGTTCAATGGAGATACTGACCAGATGGATAGAGAATGGGTTTCGTGGACCACTGGTATGTTGTCCGTGCTGGAACTTCACGAAGTAGTGAAGTCGTATGACGTTTCGCTCGCGGAGGTGGAAGAATGGGTCAATGACCTGAGGATATGGTTCGAGCGTGCCAACGTGGGAGAAGAGAAAGATCCCAAAAGGGGAAAAAAGAGGTCCCTAGAAAGGGAGTCCAGCAAGGATATTCCTGCAGAAAAGGAGGTGGTTGAGACTTCGGAGACGGAGGTTGCCGTTGAGGAGGAGGTGAAAAAGGTCAAAAAGAAGAGGAAAGCTGCAGCTATCGAAGATCCTTACACTCTTCTGGTTCCAAAGCCGAAGAAGATGCCGGCGAACATTGAGAGGGGTGGATCATCATCCAATGCGGTGGTTTCTGCAGGGGAAAAAGCCTCGAAAATGCGCACAAAGTCAAATGTCGGTGGAAAGACGAAGAAGAAGGAGAAAAGTCAGAGTCCCAAAAAGGAAGAGGTGGTAATGGTGCAAGGTCCTGAGGAAAAGGATCGTCCATCTGATGTGGATGCACCAGCGTCTACCACTGTGAATGCAGAGCTGGGTCAATCTTGCCAAGCGATTGAGGACGCAAAGAGAGAAGGATTGGTATCCTCAATTCAAAGGTGCGTGCAGGATCCTGTTCTTACAGTTTCGGACCTAGAGTATATTCTGCTGCAACTTCACCTCAGTATTGCAAACCATCGGAAAAAGAAGTGACTGGATGGTATGGATGATGGGATGGTTTTTCTCTTTCTGGAGACAGGTGCGCTGGAACAGCCAATGTGCTGACAATGTGGTGGTTACTATTAAGGGTATGGAAATCCCTGATAGTAGAAGTCAGTAGTTTTTCGCGTAGCGAAGACCACGGTTTGTGGTGAAGAAGGCCGAAGAGTCTTCAATGATAAGAGGATCATGGTGAAAAAGATTCTCTGTGGTTAGTGGGTTAGCCAATGAGCTATAATTTCGTCCTGGATGACGTAAAACCATATTGTGCATTTCAAGCAGCTGGCTGCTGCCTTAATGGCAGTTTTTGGCCAAAAGATCTGCACCTCCAATGTGTCCTAGGAAATCCTAGGACAGGGGGAGTGCGGAGCTGCAACTGGTATTGTAGAAAGGAGTTAGTGTTGGGTGTTGGAAGGGTCAACGTACCCGGAAACCCTTTATGGCTCAAGATGGCCAAGAGCCGTCAGCTTTTGTTGAAAAGGTACGTACGCCTGGGGTTGGGTTTAACGGGTTGGAGTAGTCCCGTCCCTTCTCCCTTATCCTGTCCCCTTAGGGGTGGGTGTTCTTGTTTCTGGTTCGATCTGGGAAATCCATATAGGCGACTGTTGAGGGTTGGCTTCTTTCCCTGTTCCCTTTCGGTTGCCCCCGTACCCTAAACCCTAAACCCTAAACCCTAAACCCTAAACCCTAAACCCTAAACACCCTCAACAGCCCAAAGCCCTGACCCTGAACCCTGTCAACCCTAAACTGCCCTAAACCCTAAACCCTAAACCCTAAACCCTAAACCCTAAACCCTAAACCCTAAACCCTAAACCCTAAACCCTAAACCCTAAACCCTAAACCCTAAACCCTAAACCCTACAACAGCCTGAACTTGCCAGGCCTCCGAAACAGGAGGGCACAGAGAAGCCTCAAGAAGCATCGGTGCACTTGCGCCTCGGTGTGTCAAGGCTTGTTTTGGAGTGTAGGGGGTTGGGTTTAGGGTTTAGGGTTTAGGGTTTAGGGTTTAGGTTTTAGGGTTTTAGGGTTTTAGGGTTTTAGGGTTTTAGGGTTTTAGGGTTTTAGGGTTTTAGGGTTTTAGGGTTTTAGGGTTTTAGGGTTTTAGGTTTTTAGGGTTTTAGGGTTTTAGGGTTTTAGGGTTTTAGGGTTTTAGGGTTTTAGGGTTTTAGGGTTTTAGGGTTTTAGGGTTTTAGGGTTTTAGGGTTTTAGGGTTTTAGGGTTTTACGGTTTTACGGTTTTAGGGTTTTAGGGTTTTAGGGTTTTAGGGTTTAGGGGTTTACAGGTTAGGGTTTAGGGTTTTAGGGTTTAGGGTTTTAGGGTTTAGGGTTTAGGCTTTAGGTTTTAGGGTTTAGGGTTGAAGGAGGTGTCGCACGCTGAGGTTTTTAAGGTTCGGGGTCTCGGGGCTTAGCTTGTATCGTGTTGACTTCGAGGGCTTCACCCCCCCCCCCCCCCCCCAAAAAAAAAAAAAAAAAAAAAAGAACAAAAACACAAAAGCAACCCACTAAACCCCAAACCCCCAAACCCCCAAACCCCCCAACCCCCAAACCCCCCAACCCCCAAACCCCCAAACCCCCAAACCCCCAAACCCCCAAACCCCCAAACCCCCAAACCCCCAAACCCCCAAACCCCCAAACCCCCAAACCCCCAAACCCCCAGACCCCCAAACCCCCAAACCCCCAAAACCCCCAACCCCCAAAACCCCCAAGAACCCCAAACAAACCCACAAAACCCCAAACCCCCAAACCCCAAAACCCCAAAACCCCAAAACCCAAAAACCCCAAAACCCCAAAGCCCCAACACCCCAAAACCCCAAAACCCCAAAACCCAAAAACCCAAAAACCCAAAAACCCCAAAAACCCCAAACCCTGAGCCCAAACCAAACCCCAAAAAACCCCAAAAACCCCAAAACCCCAAAACCCCCCCCAAACCCAAACCCCCCAAAAACCCCAAACCCAAAACCCCAAAACCCCAAAAACCCCAACCCCACACCCCAAAACCCCAAACCCCAAAACCCCAAAACCCCCAAAACCCCCAAAACCCCAAAACCCCAAACCCCAAAACCCAAAACCCAAAACCCCAAAACCCCAAAACCCCCAAAACCCCAAACCCAAAAACCCCAAAACCCCAAAACCCCAAAACCCAAAAACCCCAAACCCAAAACCCCAAAACCCAAAACCCAAAAACCCCAAAACCCCCAAAACCCCCCCCAAAACCCCAAAACCCCAAAACCCCCAAAACCCCAAAACCCCAAAACCCCAAAACCCCAAAACCCCAAAACCCAAAACCCCAAAACCCCAAAACCCCAAAACCCCAAAACCCCAAAACCCCAAAACCCCAAAACCCCAAAACCCCAAAACCCCAAAACCCCAAAACCCCAAAACCCCAAAACCCCAAAACCCCAAAACCCCAAAACCCCAAAACCCCAAAACCCCAAAAACCCAAAAACCCAAACCCTGAGCCCCAAACCCTAAACCCTAAACCCCTAACCCTAAACTCTCAACCCTCAGACCTTCCAAAGCTTCAATCGGCCAAGGAGTGCTCAGTTCTTACTTCTGAAGCCGCCACTTTGCTGAAGAGCGCTTGGGAGCCCTAAACCCTTTACCCTTAGACTCTCAAGTCTGTCCATTTCGACATTTCGAAGGTGTTTAGGGTTTGGGGTTTGGGGTTTAGGGTTTAGGGTTTCCTGAAATTGTATATGGTTTGGGTCCTAGAAAGTGTTGAGGTCGGGCTTCGGGCAAAAATGTTGAGCGAAGTTGTTTGCGGGTTTTCGGCGAGCTGCTCTTTCTTGAACAGGGGCAATCTCAAGTTTTGGGCGAGAGCTTTTGTGGCGGGTTTTTGTTTACAAGAAGTTTTCTCCCTCAGGGCTTCGGATTCAGGGTTTAGGGTTTAGGGTTTGGGGTGTAGGGTTCAGGGTTTAGGGTTCAGGGTTGAGGGTTTAGGGTTTAGGGTTTAGGGTTTAGGGGTTAAGGTTATCCGGTCCTTGAAGGTTTATGGTCAGGGTGTCGATGCGCTCTGGGGGGGGGGGGGGAAAACTTTTTGGAGACCTTCGTGACACGCAGTCGATGCATTCTTCCGGCTCCTTGCATTATAGAGTTCTTAGAGGAGAGGGATGTTCAAGGGGGGTCTGCGACCCTAAACCCTAAACCCTGAACCCTAAACCCTAAACCCTAAACCCTAAACCCTAAACCCTAAACCCTAAACCCTAAACTCTAACCCCTAAACCTCAGGGAAGCTTAGGGAGCGTTAGGGAGTAATTCGTGGGGAGTCTCAGGGAATCTTGGGTTGCCTACCCCTCTTGAACCCCTCCCTTAAGAACCCTACGGTTTAGGGTTTAGGGTTTAGGGTTTAGGGTTTAGGGTTTAGGGTTTAGGGTTTAGGGTTCCAGTTCAGAGCACGGGAGCAGGAAAACGTCGAGTGAAACCTCTCAAGACAATCCACGGCGCCAACTGGGGATTTCCGACAATAGGGGTAGCCCCCGTATTTCCCCCAAAATCTTATATACCGTAATCCTTTTAACGGAACCCCCCCAAGATGGTACCCAGAAGCTTGGCCGACGTCCTCCTGGATTTGTGGCGCTGGAAGGATTTTGCCTGGCTGTTCATCGATTTGCTGAAGGGCCGCGTGGTGCTCATGGAGCGAGGGGTGGGCTGCCAAAACTTCTGTCCTCAGCCGAGCGAGGCACACACTTTCCGGGTTGAGGAACCAGACTGGCGAGACCCGAACATCAGACAGAGTCGGTTTCAACACGCGCTGGGTCGATTTGGCAGGAAGAAGAAGGACAATAAGACTGAGCAAGGGCGCGGACAGACGGCAGCAGAGAAGAGGAGGCGAGCAGTCAACGTCGGGCTGGCCCGCAGCAGGATCCCCCATCTTGCCAGCAAGTTCAGCGATTGCAATGTGGAAAATCTGGCAAAATCCATACTTTTAGGTTTGGGGTTTAGGGTTTAGGGTTTAGGTTAGGGTTTAGGGTTCAGGGTTTAGGGGGTAGTTCTCTAAACCAGGGTACATGGAGGAGGCAACGAAGTACTAGAGGGGTCGGAATAGTTGCTAGTGGTTTTCCCTTATGGCCCCGATATGATTAGGCTATAAAATCCCCAAGCCACATAAATTGTTTAAGGCCTTATGGCCCCCATATAATTAGGCTATACAACCCTTCAAGCCACACTGACATTTTTAAGGCCCCTACATTGAACGTCTGTGTGGCGAGCATCGCTTAGAGAACTGGAATTCTCAGCCCGCTCCGCCATCATAGCTAAGCAAGCGCTCATCGTTTCGTTTTGTCTGCCGTCCCCAATGCAACCCGCTATCAACCTTAAACCCAAGAACCCTAAACCCCTAAAACCCATAAACCCAACTAAAACTCTAAAACCCTAAAGACGCTAAATCCACAGAGCTCTAAGCCCCTCACCGCTAGTCCTAGGTGTACTTATAGCCCACTTATAAGCCCCTGAAGTGCCCTAATATAGTTATACTTGCCCCTGAACCTTAAACCCTAAGCACTAAGCCCTAAGCCTTAAACCCTAAACCCTAAACCCTAAACCCTAAACCCTAAACCCTAAACCCTAAACCCTAAACCCTAAACCCTAAACCCTAAACCCTAAACCCCTAAACCCTAAACCCTAAACCCTAAACCCTAAACCCCTAAACCCCTAAACCCTAAACCCTAAACCCTAAACCCTAAACCCTAAACCCCTAAACCCTAAACCCTAAACCCTAAACCCTAAACCCTGAACCTCCAAGAAGGGCCCTAACATCCCCGACGTTTGTCCAAGGAGTGAGTCCGCCGTGCCTGCCGCGCGAGGGCTGGCGAACTTCCAGGTTTGGACCTGAGGGTTTGAGGAGTTTGGGTTTAGGGTTTACGGGACAGGGTTTAGGGTTTCGGGTTTAGGGTTTAGGATTTAGGGTTGAGGGTTTAGGGTTTAGTGTTTAGGGTTTAGGGTTTGAGGAGTTTGGGTGTTTCGGATTTTAGGATTGTAGGGTCTAGGGTTTAGGGTTTTATACCGGGTTTGGATCTTAGCTTAGGCTCTTGGGGTCTTAGGGTCTTCGGGTTTTAGGGTCCAAAAAGGGTCTTGGGGCCTGTGGGTCTTAGGGTCTAGCTCGTCCACTCCCAAACAGCTTTGAACTCGGGGTTGTTATGATACCAAAGCCCTATATTCACGACGCCCGAAGAGCTGCCGCGCTACTGAATATGACCTGGGTTTAGGTTTGGGGACTAGTCCTAAACCCTAAACCCTAAACCCTACACCCTAAACCCTAAACCCCAAACCCTAAACCCTAAACCCTAAGCCCTAAGCCCTAAACCCTAAACCCTGCCAGGCATTTGTCTTCGTTCACCTGAGGCGCGCTCCTGGCAATGCTCCCTGGGTTCTTGTAGGGTCGGCGTGTTTTTTTTTTTAGGGTTTGGGGTTTAGGGTTTAGGGTTTAGGGGTTTTAAGTAGTGTTCAGGGTTAGGGTTCTAGACTTTTTGGGCTGGCTAGCCTACCTGCTGATGCCCACCTCGCGAACATTTCACGTGGCCCTGGCCTCTTCCCCGTGGCCTCGTTGCACTCTTGCGTACTCTTCGGCGTGACTAGGGTTCCGGGGTTGTAGGGCCAATATGTTTTGGTTTACTAGTAGGTTTCTATGCAACTATGCATATATACAGTAACCCTAAACCCTAAACCCTAAACCCTAAACCCTAAACCCTAAACCCTAAACCCTAAACCCTAAACCCTAAACCCTAAACCCTAAACCCTAAACCCTAAACCCTAAACCCTCTTTGCTGATTTTGGCCCTGTAGTTCCTGGGCTCGGGCCACAGTCGCCCACAGGCAAGTGTTTCCGCTACACCTTGGGTGTGGAGATATCTGAGAACTGCTAGGGATACATAACTAGGCCCAGGGTTTAGGGTTTACACAAGGGTTCAGGGTTTAGGGTTTAGGGTTTAGGGTTAGTGTTTAGGGTTTAGGGTTCAGGAGATAGAGGGCAGCCCTTGAGTCGTAGAATTCACCCCTGCCATCCAGCTTGACCTCAAAAAAAGCGCCCTGAGCCCTGAACCCTGAACTCCCAGTCTCATCAAAACCCAAAACCCAAAACCCTGAAGCCTAAACCCCAAACCCTAAACCCCAAACCCGAAACCCTAAACCCTAAACCCTAAACCCCAAACCCTAAACCCCAAACCCGAAACCCTAGCAGGGGCTGCCGCGGCATCAACCCTGAGCAGTGCGTCGGAGGGAGGTTCCCTTTTGCCAGTGTCAGAGCTGGGGTTTAGGGTTTAGGGTTTAGGGTTTAGGGTTTAGGGTTTAGGGTTTGGGGTTCAGGGTTTAGGGTTTGGGGTTTAGGGTTTGGGGTTTAGGGTTTAGGGTTGGGGTTGAGGGTTTAGGGTTTAGGGTCTAGGGTTTAGGGTTTGGAGGTGGGTGTGAATTCTGAACTTCGCAGGGCCCGGAGAGGACTTATATAGTCCTTTTTTCGGGGGTTTAGGTGCCCTTACAAGCCTCTTCCGAGTAGGTTACTCATGGGTCTAGTTGAGTATACGATTTACGGGGTTCGGGGTTAGGCTAAGCCTTTTAAGGTTCAGGGTTTGTGTGGGGTTAGAGTTTAGGACTCTAGGGATGTGATCAGCGCTAGACCCCAACACCCACGACCCAAAACCCTAAACCCAGCCCCCAAGCGCCAGAACGACAAGCGTGAAAGCTGAGAAATCTGGGATGTACGGCTCCCAATCCCGAAACCCTAGAAACGAAATCCTAAACTCCCTAAACTCTAAACCCTAAACCCTAAACCCCAAATCCTAACCCTCAACCCCATACCCTAAGCCCTGAACCCTCATCCAGGGATGCAGGGATGCATGGTGCAGAGAGGTTGGGCTTTCATCCCAGTAGGCTCAGTTGTTAGGGTTTAGGGGTGTTCACGGCATTAAGGCGTAGAGGGTCAAATCCAGGGACCCCCAGTACCCCTTAATTAAGGAATACTCCTTAGAGTTTAGCGGTTCCTTATACGGTTTACAGAATAGTCCTCAATTAATGGGTATTGTTTGAGGAGTATTCCTCAATTAAGGGGTATTGGCGTCTCTGGGAAGTAGGGCCTCGGAAAGGATCCGCTTCCAGTGGGAGGATGAGGACGTGCTAAGCTGCCTGGCCGATTGCAAGGGTTTCTGGCGGGCTTCCGCGAGAGGAAGGGGAGGAAAGGAGGGAGAAAGCCCTAAACCCTAAACCCTAAACCCCAAACCCCAAACCCCAAACCCCAAACCCTAAACCCTAAACCCTAAACCCTAAACCCAAACCCCAAACCCCAAATCCTAAACCCTGAACCCATACCCTAAGCCCTAAGCCCTAAACCCTAAACCCCAAACCCTAAACCCCAAACCCCAAACCCCAAACCCTAAACCCTAAACCCCAAACCCCAAACCCCAAAACCCTAAACCCTAAGCCCTAAACCCTAAAGCCTATGTTCAGGCTTGCAGTGCCTGCATCGATTTGGATTTTTGTCCTGGCTCGGTCATCTATCCACCGAACCATGCACTCTAAGCCCTAAGACCCAAACTACCTAGGATGCCCAGTAGTGCCCTTATTCCCTTTTTGGGGGGTTTAGGTTCCCTTCTCAAAAAATAGCGCTGAGGAGAACTCCCGAAACAAGCCCTTTAAAAAGCCGGTAGTCAGACCTGATCACCTCATAAGCCCTGTAAGACCTTGAAGGCCCCAGAGCACCCTTACCCTCTACGAGCCCAAGAAGACCCGGGAGCCCAACAGCAGGGTTTGGGGTTTAGGGTTTAGGGTGTAGCGTTTAGAGTTTAGCCCCCCCTCCCCCCCCAAAAAAAAGGCAAGCCATCTTTCTTCCAGCCCGTGGAGGCCGTCTCTTCCAGGGTCCCTGGGGTTTAGGGTTTAGGGTTTAGGGTTTAGGGTTTAGGGTTTAGGGTTTAGGGTTTAGGGTTTAGGGTTTAGGGTTTAGGGCTCAAGGGGTTTAGGGTTTAGGGTTTAGGGTTTGAAGGTGTTGGTGCGCTGGGAGTTTAGGGTGTAAGAAGGGATTGAGGAGTTTGGGGCTTTTGGGGTTTGGGATTTCGGGCTTTCGGGGTTTAGACCCCTGAAGCCCACAATGACCCCAAACCCTCAAGGCCGCAAGGCAGATAAGGCCGCTGTAAAGCCCAGAAGTCTTGAAGCCTCACAACCCTGTACAGACCTGAACCATGTAAAGCCCTAAGCCCCAAGCCCTACGCCGTAAGCCCTAAGCCCCAAACTCGAACCCACCACGCAGAGTCGCAGTTTCGGGAGGGGGGGGCTGTAGATATCTCGATGATTTAGGGCTTAGGGTTTGGAATGAAAGTTTGGAAGGTATGAGGGAGGCGAAGATGTTCAGACTAGGATCCCCCTAAACCTCCTATCCCTAAACCCGAAATCCTACACCCTGAGCCCTACACCCCAAATCCTGAGCCACAATGCCATGGCGATGGCAAGTTGCGGAGAATAGCTCAGGTTCATACATAGGATCCTTAAGGGAGGGGGGGGGGGGTAATGGGAGAGGGTTGGTACCTGCGGAACCTTAGGGAAACTTGGGGAGCCTTGGGGGGAGTAGCGGGGGGTATTAGGGAACCTTGAGTTACATACCCCACTGGAGCCCCCCCTCCCTTAAGGACCCTATAACCCTAAACCCTGAACCCTGAACCCTGAACCCTAAACCCTAAACCCTAAACCCTAAAACCCTAAACCCTAAACCCTAAACCCTAAACCCTAAACCCTAAACCCTAAACCCTAAACCCTAAACCCTAATTGATTTAGCGGTTCGAGTTTCAGGTTCAGCTTGCAGGGCTTTGGGTTTGGGGTTCCCGGAGCTCAGGTGTTCTGCTGGGGTCTAAGTCTAGGGCTGAAATGCAGAACCTGCAAGTGGCAAACCCCTCAACCTTTTTAACAGCCCGAAACCCTAGACCCTAAACCCTAAACCCTAAACCCTAAACCCTAAACCCTAAACCCTCCACCCTGATCCAGGATGACGCGACCATCTCGGTCTCCACACAGAAGATGGCGGCCGAGCTGCGGAGAGACGTAAGGGATGATGGTGAGCTTGTACCTTGCTAGGACAAACCCCTGAACTCTAAAGCCTAAACAAGCCTAAACAAGCCTAAACAAGCCTAAACAAGCCTAAACAAGCCTAAACAAGCCTAAACAAGCCTAAACAACCCTAAACAACCCTAAACAACCCTAAACAACCCTAAACAACCCTAAGCCCTAAACTGTAAGTTTAGGGTTCAGGCATTGGTTCCCTGAGGATATACGGTTTGGGGTTTATGGTAACCCCCTTAGACCCCAGTAGACGGCGTTGGGGCCTTTGCACAAATCTTTAGGGTTTAGGCGGGTTTCGGGTTTAGGGTTTAGGGTTTAGGGTTTAGGGTTTAGGGTTCCCCGAAGCCATCTCGGCACCCGAAACCCCAAACCCCTTAAGATCCCCTAAGCCCGACTCCCTGCAAACACAAGGGGCTTGGCTCCCCCCACGCCCAGCCTCACCACAAAACCGCTCGTAGGGTTCAGGGTCCAGGGTTCAGGGTTCAGGGTTCAGGGTTCAGGGTTCAGGGTTTAGGGTTTAGGGTTTAGGGTTTTCGAGTTATAGGAATCCTGAAGCCTTACACCTCGCCACCCCATGCCCTAAACCCTAACCCTAAACCCTAAACCCTAAACCCTAAACCCTAAACCCTAAACCCTCAAGGTGGAGTACCTCTGGGAGCGCTCCAACTTCAGCAGCCACCAAGAAACCCTGAAGCACATCGTCGAAGTCACCGGCATGCCGATTGCTCCTCGGCTTGGGTTTAGGGTTTAGGGTTTAGGGTTGAGGGTTTAGGGTTTAGGGTTTAGGGTTTAGGGTTTAGGGTTTAGGGTTTAGGGTTTAGGGTTTAGGGTTTGGGGTTTGGGGTTTGGGGTTTGGGGTTGGGGTTTGGGGTTTGGGGTTTGGGGTTTGGGGTTTGGGGTTTGGGGGTTAGGGTTTGGGGTTTGGGGTTTAGGGTTTGGGGTTTGGGGTTTGGGGTTTGGGGTTTAGGGTTTAGGGTTCAGGGGTTCAGGGTTTAGGGTCGATTTGTGGGGGGATTTAGGGGGTTCAGGGCTTTGGTGTTCAGGTGGTTAGCATCGCATAGCTTGGAGCTGCTTGAAGACTCCGGATTTCGCGGATGGCGCGAAAAATCTTGTACACGCACCCTAAGCCTTGAAGTTGGGGTCGTCCTAATGATGAAACCCAAACCCTAAACCCTAAACCCTAAACCCTAAACTCTAAACCCTAAACCCTAGGTTCCGAGCCTTCTTGTTCAGTAGCCCCGGAAACTTTCCTGAAACGTTCTACCTCCTTTCCAGAGGCTCTAATAACTCAGCCAAGCCTTCAGGGTTCGGGTTTAGGGTTTAGGGTTTAGGGTTTAGGGTTTAGGGTTTAGGGTTTAGGGTTTAGGGTTTAGGGTTTAGGGTTTAGGGTTTAGGGTTTCGGGTTTAGGGTCTAGGGTTTAGGGTTGAGGGTTTAGGGTTTAGGGTTTGGGGTTTAGGGTTCAGGGATCATCGCATCCGTGTGGACATAAGTTCCACAGCTTAGGCAGAAGCCCTGCCACAAGATCCCTGAAGCCGAAAACCCTACACCATTTTGACACTTGCAAGGCCTGCAAACCCTCAACACGTTAAAAACCCAACAAGCGCTATTGACCCCAGTAACTCTAGTAACCCTATGAACCCTACTAACCCTACGAACCCTACTCACACTATGAACCCAACCGCCCCTACTAAGCCTTCTTAACCCTGTTCGCTCTACAAGCTGTAGAAATCCTGAGCCCTCCCAACCCTGCTAGCAATATGAACCCCTACTAAGCCTACAAGAACCCTACTGCCCTACTAACCTTAATGACCTTATGAACACCAAGCCCTAAACCCTAAACCCTAAACCCTAAACCCTAAACCCTAAACCCTCAACCCTCAACCCTCAACCCTAAACCCTAAACCCTAAACCCTAAACCCTAAACCCTAAACCCTAAACCCTAAACCCTGAACCCTGAACCCTGAACCCTGAACCCTGAACCCTGAACCATGAACCCTGAACCCTGAACCCTGAACCCTGAACCCAAACCCTAAACCCTACTAATCTTAGTGTTCTTAGGGTCACTAAGCAAGCCCGAAGATCCCCCCCCCCCCCCCCCCCCCGATTTTTCGGAGGACGAAGTCGCGTCGATCGTGTACCAGCGGCCGACCTTTTCGATGCGCTGGGGCCAACTCATGATCCTCGGCCACCCGGCTGGAGCTTAGGGGTTTAGGGTTTAGGGTTTAGGGTTTAGGGCCTTCCTGTGGCCCCTAAACCCTACTCCTGAACCCGAAACCTAAGCCCTAAAGCCCCAAAGCCCTAAACCCTAAACTGCTGGGAGCTGTAGAAGGTATTGGGATTTAGAGCTGAGGCTTTCCAAGGCTTGTTGTTTTAGTGAGTATGGGGTTTACAGAATTTAGGCAGCTACCTACGTCCGAAGCCTTAAATCAATTTTGCCGGCGGACCCGACACTCTAAACCCCAAGCCCTGACCCGCACCTAAAACCCAAAGCCCTAAAACCCTAACCCTAGGGTAAGCCCTAAACCCTAAAACCCTAAAACCCTAAAACCCAAAACCCAAAACCCAAAACCCTCAACTACATGCAGGACTTCAAGTTGCTACAAGACCTCCCAGTCCCGAAATCCCAACACACAGAACTTCGCAGTTAGCCCCACACCTCTTGCATAAGGAACAGAAACCCTAAACCCTAAACCCTAAACCCTAAACCCTAAACCCTAAACCCTAAACCCTAAACCCTAAACCCTAAACCCTAAACCCTAAACCCTAAACCATAAAACCTAAACCCTAAACCCTAAACCCTAAACCCTAAACCCTAAACCCTAAACCCTAAACCCTAAACCCTAAACCCTAAACCACCGTCAACATCATCGGGTTCCGCATTCCGTTGGGTTTCAGGTTTAGGCTTCAGGCTAAGGCTTGCGGAACCCTACGCCAGCAACTTTAGTAGCTAATTTGCCGGCTATTCAGGACGGTGTCACCTTTTGGGCGTAGTAAGTCAAGTCTTCCGATTGTCGTAGGAATATTTCGTGTGGCGCGCCTCTAAGTCAATTGCCGGGTCAATAAACCCCTCAGACACCATAACGCATCTCCGGTTTAGGGCTAGGGTTTAGGATTTACTGCTTGGGGTTTGGGGTTTACGGTCCAAGAAGGAAACCATTTCGTTCCTGGGTTACCGGGGATCCAAGTCACTTTTCATGCCACGCTGCTGAGGTATCAAGGATGCCGCTTGCCAGCAGAGATGCTGCAGGGCGCGAAGATTAGGGCTTAGGGTTTAGGGTTTAGGGTTTAGGACCCTAAGCCTTAAACCCTAGTAAGGCTTGTAGCCCCGGGTGCAAACCCCCAAACCCCTTTGAAATCGTTAAACCTTGACCTGTCTGTTCAACCCCAAGCCCTTTCAAACCGCAAAAACGCCCCAACTTGTTTTACATCCTGAGCCGCGTTAAGCACGAAGCCTTACATAGGCTAAATCAGGGCCACCGTAAACATTAACAAGAACCCCTTCAGACCAAGGTCCCCCTTCCCCCCAAGCAAAGAGGGACCCTATGGTCATCCCGATAGCGGTGGCTTTTGGGAGTTACACTGCGAAAAGATGCTAGGTGAGGTCGGGTTCCAGCTTGTGTTCCCGGCAGCTGGGCCTTCAGTGTTCTTCCATCCTCAGCTTCGTTTGCTGCTTGCCGTTTACGTGGACGATTTTAAGATGGCCGGGCCGAAGGCCAATCTGCAGAAAGGCTGGGAGTTGAGTGCTTCCAAGATCGACATGGATACTCCCTCGCCTATCCGCCGCTACCTGGGGTGCGAACACCTCTCCAAGAGTTCCTCGCCTAAGCAATCGTGGTCCAACCCTAAACTCTAAACTCCTAACCCCAAACTGAATCTTTAGCCTGTTGGGTCTGGATCTTCTCCGTGTTTTTGAGGCGAAGTGTCAGGGAAGCTTTGCACTCTCCAACCTAAACCCAAAGCCCTAAAGTGACCCTATCTGGCAGCGTGCTGGATGGGCGTGCACGAACCCTTGGCTTAGGCTTTAGATGGGTTCAGGGTGCAGGGCTTACATTATCTAGCTAGTTCGTAACCATGGTGAGGATGCTTGTGTAGGTTTAGAAGGCGCGTGTCTTACCTTGCATGCCAGTCTGCCCTGCATTCGTCGAAAACCTAGACTCCCCAAATTCTAAACCCCCCTCCCACACCACAAAAACTCCAAATCCTGAACTTGAAAAGTAGACCCCACATACTAAACCCTAACCCCAAGCCTGTAAACCCCAAACCCCCCAAATCCCAAACCCCAAACCCTGCTTCCCACAAACCCCCAAACCCTAAACCCTAAGCCCTAGACCCACAAACGCGAAGCCCCAAACCCTAAGCCCTAAAACCCCTAAAACCCTGAAACCCTAAAACCCTGAAACCCTTAAACCCTTAAGCCCTAAAACCCCAAAAACCCTAAAACTCGAAACCCCGAAACCCTAAAACCCCAAAACCCGAAACCCCAAACCGGTGACCCTGAACCCTAAACCCTAAACCCCTAAACCCTAGGCCCTAAAAACCTAAAACCCTAAAACCCTAGAACCCTAAAACCCTAAACCCCTAAGACCCTAAAAGCCGAAACCCCGAAACCCTAAAACCCTAGAAACCCTAAACCCGAAAACCCTAAAACTCGAAGCCTTGAAACCCTAAAACCCGAAAACCCCAAAACCCGAAACCCCGAATCCCTAAAACCCTAGAAACCCTAAACCCGAAACCCAAAACCCTAAAAGCCTAAAACCCTAGAACCCAAACCCAAAACCCTGAACCCTAATCCTAAAGCCCGAAACCCTAAACCCTAGAAACCCTAAAACCCCTAAACCCTAAAGCCCTAAAGCCCTAAACCCTAAACCCTAAACCCTAAACCCGAAAACCCGATTCCAGGCGGACACTGCGTCGCTAAGCATCTCCCTGGAGCTACCGCAGCACCGAGGTGGGTTTAGGGTTCAGGGTTTAGGGTTTAGGGTTTAGGGGTTTAGGGTTTAGGGGTTTAGGGTTTAGGGTTTAGGGGGTAGGGTTTAGGGTTTAGGGTTTAGCGTTTAGGGTTTAGGGTTTAGGGTTTAGGGTTTAGGGGTTTAGGGTTTAGGGGTTTAGGGTTTAGGGTTTAGGGGGTAGGGTTTAGGGTTTAGGGTTTAGCGTTTAGGGTTTAGGGTTTAGGTTTTAGGGTTTAGGGTTTTGGGTTCAGGGTTCAGGGTTCAGGGTTTCAGGTCTCGCGCATGCCCTTACGGTAAGAGACCGGCAAAGGGCGGTGGCGGGTTTCTGGGACTACAAACCATGGGTTCCCCTACTACCCCCCCCTCTGTACTACCCCCTTCCCCCCCCCCCCCTAGGTTCTCCCCCAATAACTAAGGCTAGTTAGGGGTAATTAAGCCTCACTAAGGTTTTTTAAGGGGGGGAACCCATGAACAGAAGGTAGAGAAGGGCCTTAGACCTGGATATGAAGCAGGTCTTATCTTACTGTTTTGGGTGACTGTATGTAAGGTTCCTTTTTGTAATATTGGTGAGTGTATACGTTGGGTGTCCTTTTTGGGGGTACAAGAAATCTATACCCTAAACCCTAAATCCTGGACCCTAAACCCTAAACCCTAAACCCTGGACCCTAGACCCTAAACCCTAAACCCTAAACTTCATATGGCAGGCTCAGATGTAGGAAGCCGCTCTTTATGTGTTTCTGCTGCCTCGCCTCCCGCAAGGCTGTAGGGGCTTGGCTGGGAGACTGGAGTGAGTAGGGTTCAGGGTTCAGGGTTCAGGGTTCAGGGTTCAGGGTTCAGGGTTCAGGGTTCAGGGTTTAGGGTTTAGGGTTTAGGGTTTAGGGTTTAGGGTTTAGGGTTTAGGGTTTAGGGGTTCTACTGTAGATGTTTGTCTCTATCTAGGTGGTTGTGGTTTCGGGTTTGGGGGGTGGGGTTTTGTTCGGGTGCGTTCCCGCGACACGGACCCACCGCAGGTGTGAGCTATGCGGCTCTAGAGCATCCTGGCAGACTGTTAAGGGTTTAGGGTTTAGGGTTAAGGGTTTAGGGTTTAGGGTTTAGGGTTAGGGTTGAGGGTTGAGGGTTGAGGGTTGAGGGTTGAGGGTTGAGGGTTGAGGGTTGAGGGTTGAGGGTTTAGGGTTTAGGGTTTAGGGTTTAGGGTTTCAGGGAGAGGCTTTTGGGCTCATAGGGCTTGGGGTAGCCCTGTGAATCTGCCAAGCGGTAGTCTTGGTTGAGAGCCCCCGAGGCGCCAGCCTCCGATATCAGCCTCTTTGGGGTTGTTTAGGGTTTAGGGTTTAGGGTTTAGGGTTTAGGGTTTAGGGTTTAGGGTTTAGGGTTTAGGGCTTAGGGTTTAGGGGAGCCCAGGTCGTCAACACCAGGGAGTATTCAGACACCCCCAAAACTCCTTAACGAAGGCATGTTCCTCAGCCATACAGGAGCCCTATGGTAGCCCTATTGTTGTTGAAGTAATATTCCGTAACTAAGGGGTATTGGAGTCCCTGAGTATTCTATTGTGTTTTCTGTCTGGGTGCTTGGAGAGGTTTCTTTCCCTCGGATACTACTCTCCGTAGACCTAATGAGCTCGTTCACCCTAAACGCCAAACCCTAAACCCTAAACCCTAAACCCTGCAACCTACACCCTAACGCCTAAACCCTAAACCCCAAGCCCTAAACCCATCAAGCTGCAGGTGTTGCGGGAAGGATTTTTGGGGCTTAGGGTTTTGGATGGTTTAGAGATTAAACCCTACAGCCTAAACCCTTAAACAAGCGCGAACTACTCAGCAGAGCGCGGGCTATGAGGAGATATTCAGTAACAAACGCAACCCCCCCGCCCCCTCCCCCCCCCCAAAAAAAAAACAAAAACAAAAAACAACGCCGACATGGAATGCCCCTAGGCCTTACAGAATGATCAACCTCCAAGGTCAGAGTCACAGGCCGGAGTTTCCATAGCGTAAGAAACAAGACTACCAGGGTTTCTTGGGTTCACAAGATTTTGGGTTGGTGTAGGGTCTAAATGTTCCAACTGACTGTCGCTCCATAGCAAAGGTTTACACTGTGTCCCCCATAGTGACCCAGAACCAACGCCGCAATGAAGCAACAGGCCCGAATCCTAAACCCGAAGCCCTAAACCATAAACCCTAAACCCTATACCAAGGACGCCGATCACTACCGAAGACCTTATGGCCCAGAAGGACGGGTAGCGGGGCCACCTAAACCCTACGGTCAACGGTAAATCGAAACCCTTGAAGACAAATCCCCCCCCCCCCCCCCCCCCCCCCCCCACCCACTGCGAAGTGCTGAATCGTTTGAGGAGTTTGCGACTTAGAGTTGGGTTTAGGGTTTAGGATTTAGGGTTTAGGGTTTAGTTAGGGTTTAGGCCCAAACCCATCATTTTCGTGTTTATTTATCTACAACACAAGGGAATGTTCAACTTTTCTTGTGAAGGTTCCAAGGGTCTACAACACCAGGGAATGTTCATTTTGTTTAAAGGTTCCAAGGGGAGTATAGTTTAATGTCGGCTTGCCTTTAAGTCCCCCGCCTTTCTCATCGCGGAGACTTCTAGGTTTCAGAGGCTCCGAAGCGGGAAAGTCCGCTCTAGACCTGCTCTTGTGGGTGGCCTTCTTGCAGACCGCAACCCTAAATCCTAAACCCTAACCCTGATCCCTAAATCCTTAGGGTTTAGGGATGAGGGTCAGGGTTAAGGGGCTCAGGACAAAGGCGCCCACTGTCATACGGCCGCATAGGAACAGATTCCCTCGTGGTTTCATTGGTTTTCAGGGAACGATGATGGGGGCCTATCGCCAACCTGAAACTCTACAACCCTCTGAGGTCCTCTCAACCCCACCCCTCTAACCCTAAGCCCTAAGCCCTAAGCCCTAAACCCTAAACCCTAAACCTTAAACCTTAAACCCTAAACCCTCAAGACAAAATAAACAGGAATTTGTATGTGGTATCATTCTGAATTTCCAAGTAAATAAACAGCTGACAAGCTGAACTCAGGTATATTCATCCAAAACACATCTCTCTGCCAAATGCTCAATTTACTTAACCCCTCCCTCCTCCCCCCTTTCCCTCCTCCCCCCCTTCCCCTGCCCCTTCTCTGCACAGTGTGAAAGGCAGGAAGCGCTTTTGAGCAGTTCTTTGCCGATTTGCACTCTCCTTGTAAAGGTTTTTCAATCAGCCAGTTTGCGTGCATTGTGGAGTCCTTGTGGCATGGCGGGCACTCGCTTCGACGGGCCGGCGTGCGCATTTGAGCTCTCAAGCAACCTAGCGACTTAGCGACTCCGCTTCCCCTCGGCTCTCTCAACCTTTGCTCTGTAGCCGGGGCCTGAAGCAGCTTGGAGCACCTGAGCGATGATATCGTTGCGGGTTGCTTTCTCATGTTAGGCCATGTCTGCCGGCTACTTCCCCAACGACTACCTGGACGACGTGGCTTCGTCCTAGCTGCTTCAGCAGGCGTGCCAGGCGTCTGCAGAGCCAGCGCGCCTGCGGAAAGCGAGGGTGCGGAAAGCGAGGGCGCGGAAGGCGCGCCCAGGCCGAGACGCAACAGCGAAGGCATGCAAGACGACTGATGTACGTGTGGACTTCGACCTACCCGCTTGTCATGAGGCCAGCGGCACGCCGGCACTTTCGCATGCAAATGGAGCATCATGATCTGAAGGAGGCAGCTCACCTGTTCTGGGAGACCAAGAACAGTCAGCTGCTGCAAGACATCACTGCGGAGTACGCGAAGCAGGCAAGCGTGCCCAGCTTTGTCACGTCGCTGGGAACGAAGAAGAGTTGGAGGAGGCCTGTCAGTTTATTGTTGATGGCCTTGGTCGGGTTTTGTAGTGTCTCATCGGGTCCGACATTTGTTTGACGGTTTCAATGTCTAGCAGGTTGCAGGGAAGGGGATCGAAAGTTGTTGTTGCACAGTACACCCACCCCTGCAAATGTGCGGAATTCCAGTCGGCTCTCACTCTTTATCCCCCTCTCTCTCTCTCACTCACTCAGCTCATTCTCCCTCTTTCTTGTTCGCTCCACTCAGCTCCGCTCCTCCTCCACTCCAGTTTCTACCAAACAGTTGTGGAGGTTTTTGGGCTGGAGAACTTGACAGCCCAGGCTGAGCGCGAGCTGGCGCGGCTGACGCCAGCCGACTGATCGTGGCCGACGGGCCGACTCGGATCGAGGACAAAAGACAGGCTACGCGTCAGGTGACGGCGACAACGGGGCACAGTGCACCAAACGCCTCTTGGTGCTTGACATGGGCATCATTTTTCGCAGTGTACGCTTTCAAATGCACTACTCAGCGAGTTACACACAACCAGAGGCTCATCACAACTGGCAGATTCGTAAACTTATTGAAACGTGCAAGTGCCGACAGCCTTAGCACCGACAGCCTGTGACTTCGAATGTGTCCGAATTGAACCGAGCGCAATTCACATGTTCATTGATATCACCTGGGCAAATCTTGTCAACTCATGTGGACGAGCATCTTCGGCAGAGGCCTGCGTGGAATGTGACTAGAGGTTCCAAGCGTGAGGGAAGGCTATAGCTTCGCCGAAGTAGTCGCAGACTCTGCGTTGTAACATGGTTGCAGGGCCTGGACCCCGAGTACTCGGACCGAGTGGTGGAGGCAAGATGACCCAGGCCATGCAAAGGAACCCTTCCCCCCCCCGCCCCCCTCGTCTCCCGCCCCCCCTCCTCCCCCTCCCCTCTCCCTTCAAAAACGAAAAAAAGGTCCAAAAACCAAAACGTTTCGTTCAAACCGTTTTGGTCAAAACTTTCGGTCTAAACGTTTTCGGGACCTGGACCCTATACAATTTCTATAAGCCCTAAACCCTAAATCCTAAACCCTGAACCCTAAACCCTGTGTGGAGCGAAAGGACTGGATCTTGGACCGACATCTAGTGCTCAAGCCGGACCTCGCCGCGGCAGGCCAGCCCTAAACCCTCAATCCTAAATTCGGGTTTAGGGTTTAGGGTTTAGGGTTTAGGGTTTAGGGTTTAGGGTTTAGGGTTCAGGGTTCAGGGTTTAGGGTTTCGGGTTTAGGGCAAACCGAACCCCTAAACCCCCCCCTCCGAACCCTATAAACCTCTAACCATGAACCGCCGGGTTTATGGGGCATTATTGCCTGCATGTTCTTGGATGTCGGGTGTTGGGCTTAAATATAAATATAAATATAAATATATGTATATATATATATATGTATGTGTATATGTACATAGAAAAATGTGCCATGTTTTGCCATGTTTTCAACTTTGCCCTTTAGGGGTTTATTGGCTTGGGGTCATGTTGATCACTTTGCCTGGCGGGTTTCAAGGGTTACGTAGGGTTCTGGGTCACTTGGACCGGGTACAGCCCAAGCTGAGACCCCTGAATTCCAAACCCTCAGACCCTCAACCCTGAAGCCGAAAGCCTAAACCCTAAACCCTAAACCCCAAACCCCAAACCCCAAGCCCCAAGCCCCAAATCATTCAAATCGCTTGGTTGCTTTTTTTGGATGCACAGGCGGTGCGATCTTGCACACGGACAGTGTAGCTGCGTGGCTGCATTCGCACCAAGGCTTTGGGATCAGGGTTTTAGGGTTTGCAGGGTTTAGCGTTTAGGGTTCAGGGTTTGGGGGGTTTAGGAGCAAGTAGGCGAATCGGCGAACAGTAATGTGATCAATGCCCCAAGTTGGGGCACCCCATTCAGTTATTTCCCGACATGCAGGTCCCCTTGCTATAACACCCCCCCCCCCCCCCCCAAGATTACATGAAACCCCTTAAACTGGGGATGCCTACTTTGCCATGACCAGCTGCTTTTTAATCTACTCTTTCAGTCCCCTTCTTCGCGCTCCCGCAGAAAACACCTTCTCTTGGCTTCGCCTTCCCAGAGTTAAACGTCGGGTTTCACGCATATCATTGCCCTAGCAGTACGGGCCTCTATAGCTTTAGGCATACTTGGAGGTTCATGGTACTTATGAACCATTCAAAACTCCACTTAGAACCCACTTATAAGCCCCTTAAGTGCCCTAGTATGGTTACAATTGGGTTATAAGTACAATTCTAATTGGGTTAATGAGTACCCTGGAACCTCTAAGTACTCCTTCACCTAAACGCTAAACCCTAAACCCTAAACCCTAAACCCTAAACCCTAAACCCTAAACCCTAAACCCTAAACCCTAAACCCTAAACCCTAAACCCTAAACCCTAAACCCTAAACCCTGAACTTTTCGGGTGCATCCCGCCGCCTTCAAAGGAGCTCAACGCTCGCCTCAAGCTCCGCTGCGTGTCGATCCACTAGCAGAACAGGATTTGCGAGACGGCTTCAGGCCCTTCACCCTAAACCCTAAACCCTAAACCCTAAACCCTAATCCCTAAACCCTAAACCCTAAACCCTAAACCCTAAACCCTAAACCCTAAACCCTAAACCCTAAACCCTAAACCCTAAACCCTACACCCTAAACCCTAGACCCTACCCTAGACCCTAGACCCTAGACCCTAGACCCCAGACCCCAGACCCTAGACCCTAGACCCTAGACCCTAGACCCTAGACCCTAGACCCTAGACCCTAGACCCTAGACCCTAGACCCTAGACCCTAAAACCTTAGTGTTTCGTAGAACCGCGGACTGGGTTGAGCTGTGAGTTTTGTTCCGAGGAGATCAACTACTTCCCCGGAGCCGTAGGTGGTAGGTCTATCGCCAACTCCAAACCCCAAACCCCAAACCCCCCTAAACCCTAAACCCTAAACCCTAAACCCTAAACCCTAAACCCCAAACCCCAAACCCCAAACCCCAAACCCCAAACCCCAAACCCCAAGCCCCAAGCCCCAAGCCCCAAGCCCCAAGCCCCAAACCCCAAGCCACGGCTGCGAGCAGTCGATCTGGGGGTTTCTTGCGGGCCCCCGGTCAGATGTCATGAGCGTTTTGTTTAGGGTTTAGGGTTCAGGGTTTAGGGTTTGTGAGGCTATTAGAGTTCGCAGGCTTTGCTTGGGTCCAGGGTTTCGGGTTTTGTGTTTGGGGTGTAGTGTTTGGGGTTTAGAGTTTAGCGCGTAGGATTTAGGGCGTAGGCTTGAGGGTTTAGAGTGTAGGGTTCGGGGTTCAGGGTTTCGGGAGTTTATTACGTGTAGTTTATCTCTGGGCCTGAAAGCGTCTCGGTTTCACCAGATCACGATTTAATTCAAAGATCGCAATCTTTGCAGGACCGTCAGATTAGGCTCTAGACGTGTAAAACCTGAAAACACGTATACCCTTTAAACCCTGTAAACCCTCAACCAACTCCTAATCCGAAGAGGCCTAAACCCTAAAATCTAAACCCCTGAACGCTCAACCCTAAACCCTAAACCCCAAAAGCTAAACCCGAGCCTCCCTAACCCTACACCCTAAACCCGAAATGGCATTTGTGCCGATTTGCAAGGCTGAGGTTCTCTGATGAACAAGGTGGGTCCCTTTTCGATTTGGGGTTGCTGGAGAAACAACCACTAAAGCCTTCAACCCTGGAAACCCTACAGCCCTAAAACCCCGAAACCCTACAACCCTAAGACCCTATCCCCAAAACCCTAAGGCCCCAAGACCTTAACCCTTGCTGTGAGGCCCAAACCCTAAACCCCTCAAACCCTAGAAACAACAAACCCAGGTCGGGGTGGGGGGCTTCCTCCTGCAAAGCCTGCCAGACCCCCTGGGGGAGGATCCAAAAAGTAAACCCTGAACCCTGAACCCTGAACCCTGAACCCTGAACCCTGAACCCTGAACCCTGAACCCTAAACCCTAAACCCTAAACCCTAAACCCTAAGCCCTAAGCCCTGAGCCCTGAGCCCTAAGCCCTAAACCCTAAACCCTAAGAATGACCGAATAGTAGTACAGGGCACTACTTTCGGGGGGCTCTACTCTTAGGATCCTCCCAGGGGGTCTGTTTGTGCCACGACTCCGAAGAAAGGCGCTCGCGGCTTCCCAGCCCTGGTTACCGATGGGTTTAGGGTTTTGGGTTTAGGGTTTGCTGTGATAGGGCGTAGATGCTGTGAAGGCCCTGAGTTTAGGGTTTAGAGTTTAGTGTTCTTTTTGCTGGTTAGGGTTTAGGGCTTAGGTTTTTTGGGGTTTGGGGTTGAGTTTTTTTTGTGTTTAGGGAGTAGGGTTTAGTTTTTTTTTTACCTGTTGGGGTTTAGGGTGTAGCTTGGTTGTCCGCAGTTTGCGATTCACGTCTGGGAAGATGTAGTCTAGAGCACTCGTGCAGCTGCGTACCCCCTAAACCCTTAAACCCTAAACCTCAAGCGCCGCACACTCCCGGCCAGGGTTGGCTGGGGGGTTAGGCTTTAGGGTTTAAGGTTTAGGGCTCAGGGTTAAGGTTTAGAGGCCCGTGGTGTGATTGGGGGTTTGGGGTTAGGTTTAAGAGGCCGGCCGCTCGTGCTACCCTGCCCCCCCTGCCCCCCCCCCCCCTGTGCGTGGTGTGGGTGTGGTTGGGGGTTAGGGTTTAGGGTTTCGGGTTTAGGGTTTAAGGTTTAAGGTTTAAGGTTTAGGGTTTACCTAAGTTTAGGGTTTGAGGTTTAGCCCCCCCTGCCTGTGCTGTGACTGGGGGTTGGCGTTTGGTGTTGAAGGCTTGCGGTTTAGGTTAAGGGTGTGAGTGAGGGTTAAGGTTGGTTTAAGGTCCGGGGGAGAGGCTTGATACAATGGGTGGGAGGGTTCCATGGGGGGGATACTGGGGGGCGCCGGGGGCGGAGGGGGGGGGGGGGGGGGGGGACAGGGCCCGGGAGCCTGAGACCATGCCTTCCTCAAAGGTTAAGGCTTAAGGGGTGCAGTATAGGTTTGGGGTATGTTGAATTATTCTTAGATTGGGGTGCTTATACAGGGCTTGCTTTTAGGACCCCTAAGCCCTAAAGCTGGAGTCTTTCGGAGTTAGGACACCTTGCCTTTGTCATAGTGAGGGAACATTTTAAACCTTTCTTTCAAGGGTACTTCAACTCAACAAGGAGTCGAAGTTTACATTTTTATATACTATCCTAACCATGAACCTCTTGGTTCAACCAGGGGTTTAGGGCCCTGAGGCGCCAGCCAGCTTAGGAACCTCCTTTGCCTGTCACACTGCTCCTGCAACGTCCCTGGCGCAGGCTGCAGGAATTTCTCACTCCCGGTAAGCCAAACGTCAATCCTTCCAAACCCGAAACCCCCAACCCCAAACCCCAAACCCAAAACCCAAAGCCCAAAACCCAAAACCCAAAAACTAAAACCCTAAATCCTGAACCCTGAACCCTAAACCCTAAACCCTAAATTCCCCCCCCCCCGATATTCGACTCGTCTCAGAAGTGTCCTGAGATGTTGAGAAGCGCAGCTAGACTGTGGTCTATGTCTTTTGGGTTTTTGGCGTGGGCGGTGTAGGGTTGAGGGTTTGGGGTTTAGGGTTTATGGTTTAGGGTTTAGTGTTTAGGGTTTAGGGTTTAGAGTTCAGGGTTTAGGGTGCGGTGTGGGATTATGCGGACAGGATTGCTGCGCCTGACCCCTCACCCTACACCCTGAACCTCCTCCTTCTGCCATCTTCACCCGTCCCCAGAGCCGCAACTGGGAACACTGTGGTCTCAAAGCCCGTAGAACATGCTGTTTTCATATGGCAAGACCCTAAACCCGAAACCCTAAACCTCACAGTCTGACGTTTGATCCCCCAGCCCGGAACACTGACTTCATCTAGGATTGGAGGGGCATCCGATGGTCCTTTGGGGATACGGGGCGTCTTCTTTGTAGTTCAGGGCCTCCAAACTGAGAATCAAGCCCGCCCCCCTTCGCCTTCCCCATGCATTCTGAACAAGAACCCACCGACACTGAGCACTGAAGCGACAGCAGGTAGTGTGGCAGATGCTGGTGGTTCAACCAGTGACCTACCAGGTCTTTCATTTTGATGGCTCCCCTCCCAAGAGAGCTGACCAAGCACCTGGGCAACTGCCCTGGTTTTCTAGTGAGTGCCAGGACGGACAATAGTCGGCCCAAGTGCCGTTTTGTGCACTCGAGCTTTGCGTGCTGCGTCGCGTTGGCAACGGTCTTGCATAGCTATGATATGATTCCATGCCGCCATGCAGGCAGAAACCCCTTCAAGCCCTAAACCTTAGATGGGCGCTTGGGGGGGCTCCCGTCCTCCATACTCGCTAGGGCTGTGGGTGTCTTTTCCTTTTACGGTTTTGTTTCTGCGCCGGGAACATAAGCCTAAACCCTAAACCCTAAACCCTAAACCCTAAACCCTGAACCCTGAACCCTGAACCCGAAACCCTGAACCCTAAACCCTAAACCCTAAACCCTAAACCCTAAACCCTAAACCCTAAACCCTAAACCCTTAGTGGGCTGGGAGACCGCTGCTGAAAATACATTCTCACCCCTCAGAGCCGCGAAGCGCTCATTTTCAGTGGATGTGGCGGAATACTCTGTACTACCACCCCCGTCTCATGGCCTAGGGTTTAGGGTTTTAGGGTTTAGGGGTTAGGGTTAGGGTTTTGGGGTTTAGGGGTTGGGGTTTAGGGTTCAGTGTTTATGTGCTGGGGTTTAGGGGTGAAGTCTTCGTTGGGTTTACCGTAAGAGCCCCCAAGCTACTTCGTCTTGCATTCTCTCGGTTGGAACAAACCACCGAGAGCTCGTACTGGAAGAGGGCCAAGCGAGTTAGGCTGTGGGGCTTTGAGGTTTTGGAGTTGAGGTTTAGGGGTTGGCTGCGGTCTGAGTTCACGCGGCATTCTAATTAGGGTTAAGGGTTAAGGGCTTAGGGTTTAAGGTTTAGGGCGCAGATTCTAGGAATCGTGAGGAACCGAAGGATCTTCAACAAACGGGCAGTGGCCAGTCGCTCTAACACGATGCCCTCGACCTCCCCTTATCACAACACTTCTCCGCCTTCTCGGCATACTTACCCGGACAGGGTGTAGGGTGTAGGGTTTAGGGTTTAGGGTTTAGGGTGTAGGGTTTAGGGTTTAGGGTTAGGAGGCTCAGCCGACAATTGGGTTGCAAGTTTCCCTGCAGAAGGCGCGCGGACGTAGAAGAGCATCAGGATCAGGCCGCCACATACGTGCAAGACCACCGCTAGAGGCGGGTGGCATCTTTTCAAGGTGCAAAAATGAGCTTGGCCTAAACCCTAAACCCTAAACCCTAATTAAACCCTAAACCCTAAACCCTAAACCCAAAACCCAAAACCCAAAACCCTAAACCCCAAACCCCAAACCCTAAACCCTAAACCCTAAACCCTAAACCCTAAACCCTAAACCCTAAACCCTAAACCCTAAACCCTAAACCCTAAACCCTAAACCCTAAACCCTAAACCCTAAACCCTAAACCCTAAACCCTAAACCCTTAAACCTAAACCCTAAACCCTAAACCCTAAACCCTAAACCCTAAACCCTAAACCCTAAACCCTAAACCCTAAACCCTAAACCCTAAACCCTAAACCCTAACCCTAAACCCTAAACCCTAAACCCTGAACCCTGAACCCGACACCCTGAGCCCTAAACCCTAAACCCTAAACCCTAAACCCTAAACCCTAAACCCTAAACCCTAAACCCTAAACCCTAAACCCTAAACCCTAAGCTCGGGTTGGGGTTCTGCTGAAGCCGTGCTTCGGGGACTTCTGCTGTAAGAATTTGGGGATTGACTTGGGGCCTCTTTTGGTGCTACCTAGATGTACTAAGGACTAAACATCTAAGGGATATTTTTACATTTGTAAAATGTATATATATATATATTTCATAATATATATATATATATATATATATATATAAATATATATTATACATAAAAATATCAAATATAAATAGGAATATGAATATAAATATAGATATAACTATCAATATAAATATATACATATATACACACACACACATATATATATATATATACATATATATATTTTCATACTTATATTTACATTTACATTTACATTTATATTTATATTTATATTTATATTTATATGTATATTTATATGTATCTTTATGTTTACATTTATATTTATATTTATATTTATGCATATAAAGGAAGAAAAGGATGTAGGATTAAGGCTCCCTGGCAACCGTAGGAACAGCAGTTCAGGCACCTCAATGGCAAGAACCTGGACATCAGTGGCCCACAGGGAAAGATGGTCCGACCAGGGGAGGCGCGGCAAAGGCTTTAGGGTTTAGAGTTGAGGATGACTAAGCCCTAAACCCTAAACCCCTGAACCCCAAACCCGAAACCCTAAACCCTAACCCCGAAACCCTAGAGCCTAAACCCACGTGGGGTGGCGGGGTCCCTTGGCGTGTGTATAGGGTGATTGGCTGTAGCCTTTCTGGGTGAAGATGCGCGGGCTGGAGGGCGTTGGAGGGAATGTGAGCCCCAAAAGCCACAGGGTTTGGGGTTTCTGGTTTGGGGCTTGGGGCCGAGTTTGGGGTTTCGGGTTTCGGGTTTGGGGTTTGGGGTTTGGGGAGCCCCGGTGGTGGTGGCAAGACGAGAAGGAGAAGAAGAAGGAGAAGGAGAAGAAGGGCTTTCCTGAGCTGAAGTGCTTGTCTGGCTCTGGCAAGGAGGAGCTGAAACGACGGAGACCCTTAACCCTTAAACCCTATTATAAACCCTAAACCCTCTGCTTCTTCCCTGTTGTTTTAGGGTTCAGGTCCCCGTATAAGCCCCCTTTAACGAAAAAGGGACCCCCCTTTTTCCTTGGCTACTCTAGGGTCTAGTACTAGTACATGGTGAGCCCTGAGCAAGGCCCCTGACGCAATTTTGATGCTGTTCCCTCGCTTTCCCTCCCACCCCTCATAAGCCCTATATAAACGCTAAACCCGAACCCGCAAACCCTGCGGTTTAGGTTGTTCGGTGTTTGCTTGTTCGGTGTTTAGGGTCTAAGTCTTAGGGAGATTCTAGCGAGAGGTTCGGCCCCATAGACGGAATAGCCTGTAACCTGGTTGCTTTCATTCCCTAAACCCTAAACCCTAAACCCTAAACCCTAAACCCTAAACCCTAAACCCTAAACCCTAAACCCTAAACCCTAAACCCTAAACCCTAAACCCTAAACCCTAAACCCTAAACCCGAGGCCTTCCTCTTGAAGTTTCAATATCTGAAGTTCAGGCCCCGGGACCCCAAATGCCTTAACCCCTTGAACCCCTAACCCCAACGCCCTAAACCTCGAACCCCAAACCACAAACCTCGAAGCCCCAAACTTTTCGAGCACCTAAACCCTAAACCCTAAACCCTAAACCCTAAACCCTAAACCCTAAACCCTAAACCCTAAACCCTAAACCCTAAACCCTAAACCCTAAACCCATAAACCCTAAACCCTAAACCCTAAACCCTAAACCCTAAACCCTAAACCCTAAACCCTAAACCCTAAACCCTAAACCCTAAACCCTAAACCCTAAACCCTAAACCATAACCCTAAACCCTAAACCCTAAACCCTAAACCTAACCCTAAACCCTAAACCCTAAACCCTAAACCCTAAACCCTAAACCCTAAACCCTAAACTGAGTGAGCCCGGGGCCGTCGAGCAGGGCGAACGCACCGAAGCCGGCAGGCGAGGTAGCTCCGGAGCCAGAAGCCCTCCGGCGGGCGACGGAGCTCCAGTCCCGCAGGCAGCTGCGGGCTGCGCGGTGGACCCGGCAGGTCGCTGGCGAGAAACCCGTCAGGTCGCCCTAGAATGGGGTAAAACGCAGCAAGCTCCTTTTGTGAGGTCTCTCAGGGCCCCTCCCAGAGGAGCCCCACCTCCAGCCGTGGTCGTTTTTCGTGGACCAGAGGAACCCAGAGCCTGTCCAGGCAGGCAGCCCAGCAATTTTCCTCGTATTGGGCATCCTGCCTCTGCTGTGCTTGGGAGGCCCCGGGAGGCCCCTGCCTGGCAAGCCCCTGCCTGGAAGGCCCTCTGGGAGGCCACTGCCTGGGAGGCCCCTGTCTGGAGGCCCTACCTGGGAGTGGCCCCTTCCTACGGAGGCCTTGGAGGAGGGTGCCCCTGAGGCCCCTGCGGCCCTGTCTGGGAGGCCCCTGCCTTGGGCGGCCCCGCCTAAGACCCCTGCCTGCTGGCAGGCCCCTGCCTGACAGGGCCCTGCGTCAAAGGGGTTTTTTGAAAATGGGAGGCCTTGCTGGGAGGCCCTTATCTGGCCTCTTCAAGAGCTTTTCTAAGGGGGACCCCGGCGACCTTTTCTTATTTTGGAAGCAATTTAGTGTTGGGAGACCCCCCTTGCTCAAAACTCCGACCCCCCTTGAAGGGGAAAGTTTGCCACCAAAAACACCCCAAATGAGGGGGACCCCAGGATCGGCCCGGTTAAAAATGCGATTTTTTAGTACTCAAGTGACGGTTCTGGGTGGGCTCTCGTTTTCTGCATTTTTGATCAAAACCGAGCCTTCACTGATTCCAGCCAAAAACACCCCAAATGAGGGGGTCAAGCAAGACGCAGCATCACCAAGGACGAAGGCGGCAGCCAACCCAATCTCAAACCTTTGACTTTTTGGCCCTCCCAGAAGCCCTCGAATGATGGACATCTAAGCCCAACATTAGAAATGGCGAAAGCCCAAACCTTTGATTTCACGCCCTTCCAAGCAAGTTTTCCAAACCCCCGCCAGCACGCAGCATCGCCGAGGGCGAAGGCGGCAGCCAGCCCCAAGCCCAAACCTCCAGCAGCCCTCGATTGATAGATATCTCCCTTGCAATGCCTAAGGGCTGCAACTTCAGGGTAGTTGATCTGCATCGATGCCGAGCTTTTAACCCAGCCAATGGACAAGAGAAGAATAACAAAAGCACGATCAGAGTTCAAAAAGAACCCTAAACCCGTAAAGGTTAAGGCGAGGGTGGAGCGCCAGCGGGGGTGGGCTCATGCAAGTCGGGGCGCGCGCCTGGGTGCTTTCAGCACCAGCGCGCCCACTCATTGAGACACCCTAAACCCTAAACCCTAAACCCTAAACCCTAAACCCTAAACCCTAAACCCTAAACCCTAAACCCAAGTTGCTGCAGGTTTGGGTCCTGCCTGGCCTGGGTATGCCCAAGCGTGGCAATCCACGAAATCACGGCCGGAGCGTCCAGAAGTTGAGCTAGGGTTTAGGGTTTAGGGTTTAGGGTTTAGGGTTTCCAAAGGTTCAGCTTTATAGGCTTTAGGGTCTTGTGTTGACCTTCCTATGTCTGTTAGATTCAAGCCTAAAAGCCCAAACCCTCAACCCTCAAACAATAACCCTCAACCCTCTGTCTGGCTAAAGCGTTGGAGAGTTGATCCAAAGTCTCCAAGTCATCATCTGGCTTTCTTTCCAGTTCAGACTTTGCAAGTCGGGCGTTTAAATTGGTTTTGGGGTTCTTGTTTGGGGTTTAGGTTTTGGGGTTTAGGGGTTTGAGCTTTAGGGTTGCAAGCTTTAGGGTTTCAAGCTTCCTAAACCCTAAACCCTAAACCCTAAACCCTAAACCCTAAACCCTAAACCCTAAACCCTAAACCCTAAACCCTAAACCCTAAACCCTAAACCCTAAACCCTAAACCCTAAACCCTTTCGGGCTTCCGAAAGCTCACGCTGTGGAGCCCCTTCGCCTGCATCAGTGCCTCGCATGTGTTCAGGAGCGTCAGGGAAGTTGAGCCCTCTTGGCCCAGGTTGGGGTGCTAAGCCCTAAACCCTAAACCCTAAGCCCTAAACCCTGAACCCTAAACCCTAAGCCCTAAGCCCTAAACCCTAAGCCCTAAACCCTAAACCCTGAACTGCCCGAAACCCTAGGTGGCTCCAGCCAAACAAGACCTTAACTCGAAACCCTGAGGGGCTGCCTTCCTTTGCAAAGTAGCCAGGCGACCTGCTGATACGGTTCGAGGTAGATTTTCCGGAGGCGCGTGCGACGGCTGGGGCATCGGTTGCAGGGTTCGGGGTTAGGGTTTGGGGTTCAGCAAGAATTTAGGGTTCAGGGCCAAAGGCCCCTAAGCCCTAAGCCCTAAACCCTACACCCTAAACCCTCAACCCTCAACCCTCAACCCTCAACCCTCAACCCTCAACCCTCAACCCTAAACCCTAAACCCTAAGCCCTAACCCTAAACTCTACTGGAGGGTTTAAGTGCTCTTCGGGCCTGGACTTGAGTGATCGTCTTGTAGGGTTTTAGGGTTTTAGGGTTTTAGGGTTTTAGGGTTTTAGGGTTTTAGGGTTTTAGGGTTTTAGGGTTTTAGGGTTTTAGGGTTTTAGGGTTTTAGGGTTTTAGGGTTTGAGGGTTTTAGGGTTTAGGGTTTAGGGCTTGGGGTTTAGGGTTTAGGGTAATCCGACTTATACCCTGCTTTCGAAGTTTCCCTAGACCCTGTACCACAATCCAGATACCCTAAACCCTAAGCCCTAAACCCTAAACCCTAAACCCTAAGCCCTAAACCTTAAACCCTAAACCCTAAACCCTAAGCCCTAAACCCTAAACCCTAAACCCTAGGCCCTTCACCCTGGGTTCCCTCTTCAAGCATATCCCGACCCGAAGTCTCTCCTGGCGGCTTCGGGTTTCGGGAAGAGGGTTGGGATGTGCAGCCCTCACAACTCCACCCCCCCCCCCCCCCCCCCCCCAAAAAAAAAAAGTTGCAAAAATCAAAGTGTAGCGGGCTTGGTACAAAGAGAACTAGCTAACCTTAAGCTCTAAAACCTCAAGTTAAGCTTCTCCGGGTACAGGGTGTCGAATTCAGTCAGGTGGGCTGGGAATCGCCGAGGGTCCCTAGGCCCTAGATCCCCTCAGCCCTAAACCCTAAACCCTAAACCCTAAACCCTAAACCCTAAACCCTAAACCCTAAACCCTAAACCCTGAACCCTGAACCCTGAACCCTGAACCCTAAACCCTAAACCCTAAACCCCCGAATATTTCAGAGTAGGCCATGTCCAGGACCTACCGGCCGGTGCTTCGCGAGAGTCGCTGAGGCACTGCCTCTTCTTGGAGTGGCGGGTTGAAAAGTTTCGGGTTTCGGGTTTAGGGTTTAGGGTTTGGGGTTTAGGGTTTGGGGTTTAGGGTTTGGGGTTTAGGGTTTAGGGCTTAGGGTTAGGGTTCAGGGTAATCTAGGAGTTAGGCTTTGGGGGGCACGGCTTGCGCTTCAGAGCTAAGGGCAACATAACTCAAGTAGGAGATGCCTTTTGCTGTCTCTCTCCCGAGTTGGTTGTCATATTCTCAAATCGGAGCGGGAGTCGCGGCGCCATCACTCGCTTTCGCCGTATAGGGTTTATAGGGCTTATAAGGGTTTAGGGTTTAGGGTTTAGGTGCCCCAGGAGGTCTTTGAGGGCCAATGGCAGAGTCTGTGAGGTCGCCCAACATCCGAATCTTCGTGGAGTCGCTTCTGTCACCAAAATCTGCGCCGGCCAATTCGGTTTAGGATTTAGGTCTTAGGGTTTAGGGAAATGGCTGGTCTGGCGCCACTTGTGACCGAATCCTTGCAGGCATTTCCCCTCATGCCTTTTTTGGGGCCCCTAAATCCAGGAGTCTTGTTGAAGGCAGACTTCTCCTCTGAAGGGAGGGTCAGAGATTTAGGGAGGGCTTTCCGAAGACTATTTTGCCTTTGACCAAAATTTGGTCGTCAAAACCCTAAACCCTAAACCCTAACCCCTAACCCCTAACCCCTAAACCCTAAACCCTGAACCCTAAACCTTAACCCTAGTTTAGCCGCTTGAGACCCCACCGCCCACGGACCTCCTTGGAGGCCCGTGGACTCTCTCGGCTACCCTTCTGAACCCTAAATCCGGAATCCTAAACCTTAAGTCTTAGTTTTTTAACAGGATGGCGGTCCAGGCTTTAGGGTAATTAATGGAATTGGTAGGGCCAATGGTTGCGATGGGGCGTAAGGCCTCGGGGCCATTCGGGCCCATTGGGGCCCATTGGGGCCCATTTTGAGAAGTGCTCCTTTTGTTCATGTAGTGAAGGCACCGAGACATAAACAGCCTGGAGAGTAGTCGTGTTCGTTTCAGGTACTGTGTAGCAGTGTCCAGGCTTTCTGGGGCAGTTGACTGTAGGGTATCAAAGCTTTGAAGGTGTTTCAGCCTAGGTGTCAGAGACAGCACGCAAGGTACCAAAGCTACGCGCAAGCAGTATCCAGGTTCTGTTCAAGCACCGTTGCGAGTTGTAGTTTCCAGAGATTTCCAGAGTATTCTTGTTTGAAGCGATGAGCACTGTCACTCTTCGACATCTTGCGGGTGACAAGCTCTAGGTTTCATGTGATGCTGCTTCTTGCTGCGACGCAATACATCTCGGGCCACGTCAACTGGCTGGGTGACGCCACTCAACACAGCTTGCCTGCCCTGGTGAGCAGCGTGGGCATGCGCAGAGCTCTCTCGAAACTGCTCGCTCTTCTAGGCCGGCATCACGGCGTGATTGTCTCCATTCAGGCAGTGTAGGACGGTTGAAAGAAGTGCCAACGTGAAGCAGTGGACGTAGGATGACCATGACGACGCCTGCCAAAGGCCTCAGCAAGATTTCAGAGCGTCAGATGCGAAGCATGACCGGGTGAAGGACGGCGTTCAAAAAGCAGCTGCTTGTCATCGACTTCTTGGACAGCCTTGAAGGCAAATCGGTCCCGAAGAGGAAACCATTGAGGAGGACTTCCACCACGCCTCGGACGATGCTGGATTTGAGATCGATGAGAAGGAGGAGCTCAGCAAGCATGCTGGCGCAAGAGTTTGTGTGCCCGCTGCACACCCTGGGTACCCCTTCGAAGCAGTAGCTACCTCGTTCTGGTCTGCCTCTAGCTACCCCTAAACCCTAAACCCTAAACCCTAAACCCAAAACCCTAATACTAAACCCTACACCCTACACCCTAAACCCTAAACCCCAGTCCCTAAACCCACATTCGAAGAACTACCCACATCGAGCTTTGGCAGGCCACTGGTGGATCCAAAGGCACGAGCTCTTGGTTCCCGTTTTCGGGTTTAGGTTTAGAGTTTGGGGGTTAGGGATTAGAGGTTTGGGGTTTATGGGCTTATGAGTTTAGAGTTTAAGGTTTTTTGGATCCTATTCTGTTTACGGGCAGTTCTTTAAATTAGCGTCCCTTACTTGTCTCTACGTATGGCACAAGGGGACCCTTATTCAGAGAGCTACCCTTTTTGCCCCCTTAGGAATTTTGTTTTGCCTCTTTGGTTTGATAGAACGCCCGCAGAGATCATAATCATATTGCACGGTTTGGGAGTTGAGGCTTAGGCCTTGAGAGTGGCTTCCCAAGACTCGAAGTCCACCAACTAGGGTTTAGGGTTTAGGGTTTAGGGTTTAGGGTCTAGGGTCTAGGGTCTAGGGTCTAGGGTCTAGGGTCTAGGGCTTAGGGTTTAGGCTGTAGGGTTTAGGGTTTAGGGTTTAGGGGGTAGGTGCCGAGGGAACCTCAGAAGAGCTTAGGGAGCCTTGTGGGGAGTAGTGGTGTTAGGCAACCTTGGGTTACAAAGCCTCTTGACCCCCTCCCTTAAGGACCCTGCACTCGGTAGCCCAGTGGTGCCCTTTACCTTTTTGGTTTTGTTTGCTCTGGTTTCCCTTATAAAGTAACCAACCCAAACAAGGTGCCCTTATTATAATATGGTTGCTGGGCTACCAAGTGGAACCTGCACCTGGCACGGTGTGAGGTTGCTTAGCGGATTTAGGGTTTAGCCCTAAGCCCTAAACCTATTAAAAGCCCTAAGGACCCGAAAGCCTACAAACCCTAAAACCCTAAACGCCCTAAGCGCCCTAAGCCCTGAACTCTACACCCTACATAAACCCTAAGCCCTATAAACCCCCAAACCCCCTAAACCCTAAACCCTAAACCCTAAACCCTAAACCCTAAACCCTAAACCCTAAACCCTAAACCCTAAACCCTAAACCCTAAACACCTTAAACCCTAAACCCTGAACCCTGAACCCTGAACCCTAGAGGTTAGAGGCCTCCGGCTTTGGGAGGCGTCAGGGTGTACGATTTTGGGACTTTAGGGCTTCGGGGTTTAGGGTTTTAGGGGAATCGGATTTGGGGTTCAGGGTTCAGGGTTCAGGGTTCAGGGTTTAGGGTTTAGGGTTTAGGGTTTAGGGTTTAGGGTTTAGGGTTTAGGGTTTAGGGTTTAGGGTTTAGGGCTTTCGGGTTTAGGGCTTTCGGGTTTAGGGCTTTGGGGTTTCGGGGGCTTTGGGGTCTCAGGGTTTCTGCAAGTCAGGGGGGCTTAGAGGTTTATAGGGGAGGGGGAGGGGGGGGGGGGACTTAGCCAATAGTAGAACTTTACATTCTTTCGGTTTCAGCCTGACATCTTTTCCAAGGGCTTGTGGAGAAGCACGTTCAGGGTTTGTACGGGTTTCAGGCCCTAGTGTGCTTTTTCGGGCGGCTAGGATTTTCGTGTGTAGGATTTAGGCTTTAGGGTTTAGGGTTTAGGCTTGAGGCTTTGCGGTTTTTGGTGTTGGGGTGTTTTCGTCCCGATTGTGGGTGTCGTGGATGTAACAGGTATCGCGAACTGGCAAGGCTCCTTCCCTAAACCCTAAACCCTAAACCCTAAACGCTAAACCCTAAACCCTAAACCCCAAACCCCAAACCCCAAACCCTAAGCCAGAACTCTAAACCCTTGACCCTAAGCGTTCAGGGAAGGGCCGGTTTGTTGAACCCTAGACCTTGGAGCATTTAGGCTCTTCAGCGCAAACGCGCAGTTAAACTGGTAGTTCGTGGGACGGCAATGTGCTGACAGGGCTTGGGGTATTGTGATGGGTTCAGGGGTTTAGGGTCTATATCCTAGGCTGCAGTTTAGTGGTCTTGCCGTCATCGCCCAAAGCCCTTCTCACTTTGACAGCGCACTCCTTCTTCTCGTACCTTAGACACCAAGTCGTATAAACGGCAAAATCGTATAGCTGGCTGCGCAAGGGTTGGATGAAGCAGGAGGCCAGAAACTAACGTCCCCAGACATCTTGCTTGCCTCAGACTAGCACGGCAACTCTCCTCAAAACCCCTCCTATTCGAAGCCCGGAAACCATTTCCGATGCGCCCAACCGCCATGCGGTGGCGATACCGCACGGCGCCTTGGCCGCTGCCAGCAAAAGTTGAGGTTCAATTCCTCTCCCCCTACCCGGGCCTAACCCTAGACCCTAAACCCTAAACCCTAAACCCCTAAACCCCTAAACCCCTAAACCCCTAAACCCCTAAACCCCTAAACCCCTAAACCCCTAAACCCCTGAATGTTTTCATAATCGTCTACACAGTCCGCCAAGTTGTCATGTTTTTGGTGGGCTTGGGCTTCTCTTTACAAGAGACCCTGAAAGGTCTAATTTCTAGCTGGCCGACGGACATATCTACAGCTTGCAACCTCTAAACTAGCTTGAGGACAAACTGCCCTGGATCTTAAATCCTCAACCCTACATTCAGCCCTCTGTGAGGTAAGACATATTTTGCTGTTACAGGTGAGATCATATAGGGTTCCAAAATAACATCGGCGAGCGTGCATGATCTGGGTGTCCTTCTCGGATACTAGAAAGGAAATTTTACACCTAAGTCCTGAACCCTGAACCCTGACCCTGAACCCTGAACCCTAAAGCCTAAAGCCTAAAGCCTAAAGCCTAAAGCCTAAACCCTAAACCCTAAACCCTAAACCCTACATCCTCAACCCGAAGCCCTGAATCTGATATCCAACCCCGTATACCCTGAGGCTGTCTTGGCATGCTGCTGTGTGCTGGCCTCTGCTAGCTGGAGTGTGGTGCTCGAGAAGGCCAACATGGGGTTTAGGGTTTAGGGTTTAGGGTTTAGGGGTTTAGGGGTTTAGGGTTTAGGGTTTAGGGTGTAGGGTTTAGGGTTTTACCTAATTAGAGGGGTTGATCAGCGTGAAGGGGCCCTTTTGTTACATTGGTACCCCAAGCTATGCGGAAGATACCATAATCAAGACCCTATCTAACCCGTAAACCCTAAACCCTCGAAACCCCAAACCCTACACCCCCTAAGTGCTTGAACCCTAAGCCCAGAGCCCCTAAATTAGACCCCCAACCCTTCAACCCAAAACCCAAAACCCCAGAACCCTAAATTGGACCCCCCAAACCCTTCAACCCTAAACCCAAAGCCGCAGAACCCCTAAATTAGACCCCCAAAATCCTTCAACCCTAAAACCAAAACCCCAGAACCCTTAAATTAGACCCCCTAAACCCCTCAGCCCTAAACCCTAAACCCCAAACCCTAAACCCTAACCCTAAACCCTAAACCCTAAACCCTAAACCCTGAACCCTGAACCCTGAACCTGAACCCTGAACCCTGAACCCTGAACCCTGAACCCTGAACCCTGAACCCTGAACCCTAAACCCCAAACCCCAAACCCCAAACTCAAGGCGGGCGGCGCCTAAGCCCAGGTCGGCAGCACCCACGGTGGGCTCCGTATGGGAGCCTGTTCTGTTGGGACCAGCACTAAACCCCAATTAGGGTTTGGGGTTTAGGGTTTAGGGTTTTTACGGGTTTAGGGTTTGCCCGCCCTGAGCGTCGCTGGCCTTGCAGCTCAGCCTGAGTGGTTGCCCAAAAGACGGCCTCGAACCTGCGTAAACCCCAAACAAATCCCTGTGACTGAAAACTTTCTTGGGAAACCTCGAAGCCCCTTGTAGGGATTAGGGTTCAGATTCAGCGTTTAGGATTCAGGGTTTAGGGCTGACGCCACTTGTGAAGCTTTTGCTGTTTGCGACAGCCCAGCCTAAATCAAGCCCTGCGCCCAAACCCTAAACCCTAAACCCTAAACCCTAAACCCGAAACTACCTCCAGACCCCTACTACAGACCGACGCGCGCCCTCAACGCAAGCTCAGAAAAGGCCAAGTCGCAGGAGTCCAAGCTGGCGGCGCAGATCAGCGTGCAACGTGGCTTCGGTGTAGGGTGGGTTGTTTGGGTTTAGGGTTTAGGGTTTAGGGTTTAGGGTTTAGGGTTTAGGGTTTAGGGTTTAGGGTTTAGGGTTTAGGGTTTAGGGTTTAGGGTTTAGGGTTTAGGGTTTAGGGTTTAGGGTTTAGGGTTTAGGGTTTCGGGTTTAGGGTTTAGGGTTTAGGGTTTAGGGTTTAGGGTTTAGGGTAGTTACATGGTCCCTTAATATGGTCCCTTACCATCTCTAAAGGGTTCTGATGAGGGGTCCCCCATATTGAGTGTTGAGGGCTGATGCATGAGGGTTTGGGGGACTGTTTTGGAGCTAAAACCTGAACCCTAGAAAGCCTGAAGCCCTTTCTGGCCGGAGACCCTAAATCAGGAAAGCCCCTGCCGTACGGAAGTCCCTGACGCTGGGTTTAGGAAACATCAATCAAGCTACCATAACATAGTAAGCAACTGAGGGGGCCTTACTCTTGTACCTTAGTTTCGGGTTTTGGTTTTTGGTTCCTTAACAAGAGCCCGGGACAAGGGCGTCCAAAACTAAACCCTAAACCCTAAAGCCCAAACACCAAACCCCAAACCCCAAACCCCAAACCCCAAACCCCAAACCCCAAACCCCAAACCCCAAACCCCAAACCCCAATCCCCAAACCCCAAACCCCAAACCCCAAACCCCAAACCCTAAACCCTAAACCCCAAACCCTAAACCCTAAACCCTAAACCCTAAACCCGAAACCCTAAACCCTAAACCCTAAACTTCTGAGGCAGTGCTCTGCTGGGGATGGCCAGAAGACCACCAGCTGCGGTTCCGACTGTGAGGTGCCAGTCAGGGGAAGGGCTTTGGGAGGGAGTTTAGGGTTTAGGGTTTAGGGTTTAGGGTTTAGGGTTTAGGGTTTAGGGTTTAGGGTTTAGGGTTTAGGGTTTAGGGTTTAGGGTTTAGGGCCTAGGGCCTAGGGTTTAGGGTTTAGGGTTTAGGGTTTAGGGTTTAGGCTTCATTCGAAGGCTTTTGAGCTTGGTCATTCAACCGGTCAGCGGGCTAGGCTCGGATTAGACTTGGATCCTAAGCTGTCCCAAGCCCTAAAAACCCTAAACTCTCAATCCGAGGTTAGGCTCGGGGGAACAAAACTTAGGGTTTAGCCCGAAACCGTGAAACCTAAACTCTGAACCCAACACCCTAAACCCTGGACCCTTAAATCATGCCACAACCTCCCAAACTGCCCCCTCCCCCCCTACCCCGCCCCAGACCCCAAGCTAAACGAAACCTAAACCCTAAACCCTACACCCTAAGCCCTAAGCCCTAAACCCCAAACCCTAAACCCTAAACCCTAAGCCCCCTCATTGCCGACTAGGAGCTTCGGAGGGCGCTGAGCGCTGCACAGAGAGCCGCGTGGTCGAACTGGCCCTTGGGGTTTGGGGTTTGGGGTTTAGGGTTTGGGGTTTAGGGTTTGGGGTTTAGTTTTTGGGGTTTGGGGCGTCTAGGGCTTGGGGTTCAGGGTTTAGGGTTTAGGGTCTGGGGTTTAGGGTTTAAGGTCTGGGGTTCAGGGTTTGGGGTTAGTAAGGGTGTTTTGCGTGTAGGGCCTTCCGAAACGAATAACCCACTTTGAGGATGATCGCTTGTCATGACAAAGCTTCCACAGGAAAGGAGGTGCAAATAGCATTTGGGCCAAGCCGGGGTAAGGGGGGTGGGGGGTAAGGGGGGTGGGGCATGGGGGTTGAGGGATTAGGGTTTGGGCCTACTCTGAACCCTATAGAATCTGAGGCATTTCGGGAAGGGAAGTTTTTAGATGCCTGATGCTACCGAGGTGACCCGCGCGGAAACGGAGCCGATCCAAGGTGTGGTCCCGAGAGTTCAGGGGGGCTTAGGGTTTAGGGCTTAGGGCTCTAGGGCTCTAGGGCTTATTGGCTTAGGGCTTAGGGCTTAGGGCTCTAGGGCTCGAGGTTGGGGCTCAGGGCTCAGGGCTCAGGGCTCAGGGCTCAGGGCTCAGGGCTCAGGGCTCAGGGCTCAGGGCTTAGGGCTTAGGGCTTAGGGCTAGTTTCTTGTATCTAAGGGGCGACTGAGGGTCTTTCATGGCCTGGAAATGTTGGGGACTTCGGGTGTCGAGTGCAGGGGGGTCCAGGAGAGTCGAGGAGTGTTTGAGGTGCACCACAGCACCGAGGTCGAGAAGCCCGAAGCGTATAATGCAGGAGCCTGAACGATTACTCGGGTCCAAAGTAAGGCCCTTATTCCCATAAGCCCCTTCAAGCCAAAAGGGGTACCCTTTTTCCTGGGCACTCTAAACTCAACTAAATTCTAGCTGACCCGAAAGTGCCCTAAGCCCGTACATGCGGGGGCCCTGGGATTGGGATGTTGACGCTGGCGCGGGTTAACGGCAACTTGAGGCAACGCTTGCTCCACTAGCATCCCTTTTTTGCGACCCCGAAGCAACAGTAACGAGTATAGATCACTGCAAGGATGTTGGCGGAAGGCACGTATCGTGTGCAATCAAGCCGTAGGTAAGTCGACAAAATCCGAACACGACAGCCGCATGAACTACGCAAGAGGGTGAGGTGCATGGCGCGTCTTTCTGACATTGGAGTCCCCGCGACATATAAACCCTAAACCCTAAACCCTAGACCCTAAACCCTAAACCCTAAACCCTAAACCCTAAACCCTAAACCCTAAACCCTAAACCCTAGACCCTAGACCCTAAACCGGCTCGGCTGCGCAGCGCCTAGGCGAAGCACAGTGGGGAGAGCTAATGGATGCCATGGAGGACAGCCAAATTCCTAGCTCCGTGTCTTCTGACTTGGTAGCCCAGTGGTACCCTTTCCCTTTTTGTGGGGTCAAGCTTCCCTTATACAGTAGTTTAGGGTTTAGGGTTTAGGGTTTAGGGTTTAGGGTTTAGGGTTTAGGGCTTAGGGTTTGGGGTTTGGGGTTTAGGGTACCCAAACAAGGGTGCCCTTATGAGAATATGGTTCCCGGTCCCGGGCTACCAAGCCTCTGAAGATGAATGCCCACAAGCGTCTACCGGCACCAAACCCCCTACTCTGTGCGTTGGCCCATGTTCTACGCAGTCTATCCCTAAACCCTAAACCCTAACCCTCAACCCAAAAATCTAATCCTTAAACTTACACTGTGAACCCTTAGAATGTTTTGGGGTTTGGGGTTTAGGGATTTAGGGAAACTCCAAGCAACTCAACCCTAAACCCGGAAAAAGAGCTTAACCAAGGGCTTCATGGTCTTGGTTTGCAGCTTCGGGTGGGTTTGTTCAAGTGGGTGCCTTCATGGTAATAGGCATGCTGTGTCAGACAGCCCTTTCGCTCCTGACTTTAAGCACCTGAAGCCTACGTCTGAAGGTTTAGGGTTTAGGGTTTAGGGTTTGGGGTTTCGGGCTTAGGGCTTAAGGCTTAGGGCTTAGGGTATAAGAGAAAGCTCTTCGCGAGTACAACCCAGCACCCGGCTGCTACGACGTCAGCGCCTGGATCCACGAGGACACAAGATTAAGGGGCTGATTCGGTTTCATGGTTTGGTAGCCCAGTAGTACCCTTATTCTTCCTTTTCTTGTTTCTTCGTTCCCTTGTAAAGCAACCAACCCAGAAAAGAGGTGCCCTTGTTGTAATTTGGTTCCTGGGCTAGTACTAAGACAAGGGGCTGATCCGGTTTCAGGGTTTAGTGATGCAGTGAAGGGTTTCAGGGGTCAGGGATTAGGGCTGAGGGTTTGGAGTTTGGAGAAGGGTTTAGGGTTTAGGGTTTAAGGTTTAGGGCTTAGGGTTTAAGGCTTAGGGTTTAAGGCTTAGGGTTTAGGGTTTCAGGTTTAGGGTTTAGGGTTTAAGGGTTGGAGTTTAGGGTTTAGGGCAAGCGCAATCTAGGAGCCCTCCGCCGGCATGGAGCTCGAGGAACGCCGCCGCTCGGTGGAAGCGGGTCCGGCAGGTGTGGGGTTTAGGATCCAAGGTCTTTAGGGTTTAGGGTTTAGGTTGTTTGTTTTGGTTTTCTGTTTTGGGTTTAGGGTTTAGGGTTTAGGGTTTAGGGTTTAGGGTTTAGGGTTTAGGGTTTAGGGTTTAGGGTTTAGGGTTTAGGGTTTAGGGTTTAGGGTTCAAGGTCTAGTTTTTGCGTTTCGTGTTTAGGGTTTTGATTTTGGGTTGCGGTTCCGGGTTTTGAGTCTGGAGTTCCAGGTATAGGTTTTTGAGTATAGGAGTGAATGCCGACGAGGGCCTGCCCATGGCTGTCCTGAGGCACGCTGGTGTCGATGGTTCTGGGGGTAGCTGTGACTGACAGCTATTTCTTCGCCGACGAGCGCGAGGACGGCAGGTCGACTAAACCCTAAACCCTAAACCCTAAACCCTAAACCCTAAACCCTAAACCCTAAACCCTAAACCCTAAACCCTAAACCCTAAACCCTAAACCCTAAACCCTAAACCCCATGTGGGGGGCACGTTGATCTGTGGACCATGTTTGGTACCTTCATTTTAAGGAAGATACGATACCACAGGCCATAGCAAGGTCTTCGAAATAAGTGGCCATGGGCTTGCCATGCCGGAACATGCGAATAATTTACATTTCTTTTAACAGAACCCGAATAGCCCATACAAACTTAATTCTTACCCCCCCCCCCCCCCCCCCCCCGCCGATCCCTCAGAAAAGAGAGTGGAGGAGAGCCACCCTGAAGCAAAGCTAAAGGTGCCACAAGAACCCTAACCCCAACCCAAAACCCCCTGAAGCCCTAAACCTCCACACCCTTAACCCTAAACCCCAAACCCTAAACCCCTAAAGCCTTAAGCCTTAAACCCCGAAACCCGAAACCCCTAAACCCTTGCACCCCAGTACCTTGCAGGCTTTAAAGTTCATCCGCCAAGCTTTCAGATATTCAGGGGCGCCACTTAAGGTTAAGGGTTTAGGGTTTAGGGCCCGGGTTTAGGGTTCAGGGTTTAGGGTTTAGGGTTTAGGGTTCACCCGACGCTTTTGCAAGCTCGACAGGAGCGCCGGCTGCAGGAATGGATGGGCCCCCGCGTGGCGGGAGGCGGGTCGACCTCTGGCTGAGGGTGGGAGCCCTCAACCGAAGCCACGGGTTTAGGGTTTAGGGTTTGGGGTTTGGGGTTTAGGGTTTAGGGTTTAGGGTTTAGGGTTTAGGGTTTGGGAACAGGGAAGCCCTCAACTAAAGGCGAAGACCTTTGTGGTTTAGGGTTTTAGGATTTTAGGGTTTTAGGGTTTTAGGGTTTTAAGCTTTTAGGGTTTTAAGCTTTTAGGGTTTTAGGGTTTTAGGGTGTTAGGGTTTTAGGGTTTGAGGGTTTTAGGGTTTTAGGGTTTTAGGGTTTCAGGGTTTCAGGGTTTTAGGGTTTTAGGGTTTTGGTGGGGTTTAGGGTTTTTAGGGAAATCCACCTTAATTCTTGGGAAGTATGCTTCTGTCTTTAGGACCAAGGTTACTCTAGGCAGCCCTCAAACCCGTTGAAAAGGGACCCTAGATGTACACATTTTTCAGAGGGTTTAAAGGCCAACCCAGTAAACCCGAAAGCCCCACGTGACGAGCAAAGAACGTTTAGGGTTTTGGGTTTTGGTTTTGGGGTTTAGGGTTGAGGGTTTAGGGTCCTCAAAGCAAGCGTGGCAATGGCATCTCAGTAGTTTCTTTTCGAGCTATACTTATAGGCTATTTCGAACAGAGGCTGACTCAGGTTTGTTGTTTACGGGGTCATGATGAAGCTTTACTGAGGGTCGAGGGATATGTAAAGTCGGCCACTATGTTTAAGCCTCATGCAGGGTTTAGGGTGTACAAAATGACGGCTGATGGGGATGCCAGGAATTGTTTGCTTATCGGGTTCTTAAGGGAGGGGGTTCAAGGGGGGTATGTAACCCAAGGTTCCCTAAGACTCCCCACTACTCCCTAAGGCTCCCTAAGCTTCCCTAAGTTTCCGCAGGTACCTACTCCCATGAACTCTCTCCGTTACGCGGCCCCAAAATTGCGTGGTACAGGAAAATACGTGTCTCCGCAGTATTCTTCGTGGTGCTTTACTTTAACTTTAGATCTTTAGCCTTGTTGGGTTTACCGGTTCTCTAATATGACAGCTAAAAATTTAATTTGTAGCTACCCTTCTGAGTGCAGCTAAGTATTCGGCCCCGCCGTGGTTCCATTGCATAGGCCCGACACGGCGACAGGGAACTAATTTAAAGTTCTCTCGGCCCTAAAACCCTATACAACCCAGAGAAGTTTCGCTAAACCCTAAACCCTAAACCCTGAACCCAAAACCCAAAACCCAAAACCCTAAACCCTGTGCAAATAGGGCCTTAGGGCCTATGTAGCACAGGGGGATGCCGTTTGCCGCTGCAGGCCACCCTTGGCCGGACAAGACGATGAAGTTTTGCCCTCAGCTGTACAGGGCTTTGGGTTCAGGGTTTAGGGTTTAGGGGTTAGGGTTTAAGGTTTAGGGTTTGGGTTCAGGGTTTTGGGTTTTGGGTTGGGTTTAGGGGTTAGGGTTGGGGGTCTCAGGGAACTTACTGTGGAGGTCACCACATAGGGCCTCGGGTTTTCGGCTAGTTTCAGGCATCTACTTTCAGGACCTTCGAATCGAGCAAGATTGCATTGGCAAGATTGCCCAAGTCCGAATGTAGACCGACGTGTGCACATCTTGAGCCTCCAGCTATCAGTTCCCACGACTCCTTTTGCGCCGACACAGACAGGTTACCTTCAGTCAAGCTTCTGCGGACAGGCAGAAACAGCGAACAACAAATCCTTGGCTGCAGCGCGGCCTCTTCGGCGTCTTTGCTTCCCACCAGACCCAAGATTCTGAGGCTGCAGCCTCACCCAAAAGAATAACCCCTAAGGGTCCATGTACCTCATTATTATATACTTGGGTCCCAAAGTCCCTATATAGGAAGTACTTTAAGGCCCAAGTATATAATAATCAGGTACATGGACCCTTAGGGAACTGCAGCGCGCACAACACACGCGTCTCTTGTCACGTGCAACACGCCGCCTGTGGCAAAGCTACTGGCGCTCCATTTGGAGCTCCATGTGCTGCTACACCGACCTCCCCGTCCATAGCAACGACTTTCTGTACAAGCAAACACCAAAAAGAGGCTGCAGGTTCAGGCGCTGCATTTAGGCCTGCCAAAAACAGCACAAATCCTCGGTCATTCGAAGGCACCTCCACAGTAGTACGCAGGTTATAAGTCGGGTTAGAAGCACCCCTAACTCCTAAGTTGGTGGGATTCCAAGAATTGCCCGACTGAAAATGTGAAGGTACCCACAGACGATCGAGATGATTCAGTTAAGGGTTTAGGGTTTAGGGTTTAAGGTTTAGGGCCTAGGGTTTGGGGTCTAGGTGATAGGGTTTGACAGATTTTGCAGTTTGAGGATGTGGCACGCTCGACACACCTGAACCCTTGAACGAGTTGCAGAAGAAGATGCATTTGATGGGGGGAGCTGTCATCAGGAGGTGTGGAACAGGTCCTTCTTCGGGTTTAGGGCCTCGGGTTTAGGGCCTAAGGGTTTAGGGTTTAGGGTTTGGGGGTTTAGGGTTTAGGGGGGGGGGGGGGGGAGTTTCGGGCCTGGGCTTCGGGGTTTCTTTCGCCCATGGGCGTGTCCCAACAGCAGGGCAGTGGGTTGCGTGTGGGCCTCCCTGCGGGGAGCGGCTTTCGTCTTCGCAGCCACACCCCTCAACCCCAAATCCTTAAACCCTAAACCCTAAACCCTAAACCCTAAACCCTAAACCCTAAACCCTAAACCCTAAACCCTAAACCCTAAACCCTAAACCCTAAGCCCTAAACCCTAAACCCTAAACCCTAAACCCTAACCCTAAACCCTAAACCCTAAAAACTCACCCCCCCAAATCCTTTTACCCTAAACCCTAAACCCCAAGCCCTAAACCCCAAACAATGGAAGCCGGGAGCCTCGGCTTCTCGGGAGCCGAGGTATGCCATAGACCCGAACATGGGGCTGAACGCGCGTCGCGCTCCTTGACCGCGCAGGGTTTAGGGTTTAGGGTTTGGGGTTTAGGGTTTAGGGTTTAGGGTTTAGGGTTTAGGGTTTGGGGGTTTAGGGTTTGGGGGTTTAGGGTTTGGGTTTGGGGTTTGGCGTTCAGGGTTTGGGTCTTTTGGAGGTTTCAAGGTTGGCACGACATCGGCTTCGGACTTCGGACGGAGAAGCCTCAAACCTAAACCCTGAACTCGACACCCGACCTAGTAGTAGAGTAGGTAACCTTTAACCTTTTTGGGGTAGTGTAATCCCCTTATAATCCCGAAGCTTAACCTTTAATTCCCCCCAGGTTACTGGACAACTAGGCCGATCTCTAAACCCTCTAGCCTACAACCCTTGGACTTCTGAATTGTTAAAGTCCTAAAGTGTTACTAGACCTAAACCTTGGAACCCTAAAGCTTCAAACATGTTCAGGGTTTCAGCAGGTTTGGGTGTGGGGCCTAGGCCTATCGGCCAAGTTCTAACCCTAAACCCTAAACCCTAAACCCTAAACCCTAAACCCTAAGCCCTAAACCCTAAACCCTAAACCCCTAGCAAGGCTAAGGACCCAGAAAGGGCACCCCTTTTGTTGCTACTCTTGGGTCGCCCCAAACCCTAAACCCTCAACCCTCAACCCTAAACCCTAAACCCTAAACCCTAAATCCTAAACCCTAAACCCTAAACCCTAAACCCTAAACCCTAAACCTTAACCCCTAACCCCTAAATCCTATACCGCCTAAACCGTAAACCCTAAAGCCCTAAGCCCTAAACCCTAAGCCCTAAACCCTAAACCCCAAACCCTAAACCCTAAACCCTAAACCCATTGTATTCCTAGGCTACTCTTGGGTCTAGAGGCTCTGCAATCTGGCATGGAAGAGATCGTGGAGAAGAGCTGCGTCACGTTCGAGGAGGCCCGCAGTGGCCAGTTTTTCATGTGCGTCTCCTGGAGCCCATAGAGCCTAAACCCTAAACCCTAAACCCTAAACCCTAAAATGCTGCTACTACAGCTATTACGATGATGGGTTTCCGAGTTTTCGGCCTTAGGGTTGGCTCAGCTGCTCGCCGTGAACGGGGTCCTATGCAACGCCCGTCGTCGTCGTAGTAGTAGTAGTAGTAGTAGTAGTAGTAGTAGTAGTAGTAGTAGTAGTAGTAGTAGTAGTAGTAGGAGCAGCAGCAGCA
>CAJNDS010001225.1:560707-574468 GCA_905221605.1 Symbiodinium natans | reverse complement strand
CAGCCCGAATCACAGTCCAAATCGCAGCCTCCCCCTTGTAAATCCTGTGATTTCCGGTTGTGGTTTGGGCTGTGATTTGGGCTGTGATTCGCGCTGTGATTTGGGCTGCGATTTTTGGCTGTGACCCGGGCGGGCCGTCAGTCGGGCTGTGATACAGGAGTTGCACCTTCTGTATAGCAACTAAAGGAAAAATCATAGAACACGCAGAAGAAACACATGAAAATCACAGGAAAATCACAGGAAGATCACAGGGCAATCACAGGGCAAGCGCAGGAACATCACAGTGACAGAACATTCACAGGAAAATCACAGGAAAGTCGCATGGAGATCACAGCCCAAATCACAACCGGAAATCACAGGATTTACAAGGGGGAGGCTGCGATTTGGGCTGTGATTCGGGCTGTGATTTGGGCTGTGATTCGGGCTGTGATTTGGTCTGTGGTTCGGGCTGTGGTTCGGGCTGTGACTCGGGCTGTGATTCGGGGTTGTGATTCCGAGGCCGCAGCCCAAATCACAGCCCGAATCACAGCCCAAATCACAGCCCAAATCACAGCCCGAGTCACAGCCCAAATCACAGCCGGAAATCACAGGATTCGATTTGGGCTGTGACTCGGGCTGTGACGGCTGTGATCCGGGCTATGTACAGTCACACAAATAGTCTACACAAAACGATCTACAACGTGAAGTCTAGAGTCTAGAGTTTCTGCTGCAGAGAATCACAGGATAATCACAGAATAATCGCAGGAGAATCACATGAGAATCACTTGAACATCGCAGAAAAGTCACAGACAAATCGCAGAACAAGCACAGGACGATCACAGGAACATCGCAAGAACGTCACCTACAAATTACAGAACAATCACAGCATAATCACAGAGGGTTCAGCCGCTCACAGAAAAATTGCACAAGACTTCACAGACTGAATCACACCAAGAATCACTGAAGTAAATATTTTATCATTTCCCAGGATTTGTATGGATCTCAACTCATAACCCTAAACCTAATCTCGGAAACCCTCCCATGTGAGCCCCGGCTCCTGTAGGCTGTCAGCAGCGAGGGCAGCCCGGGCATGGGCATCACCTGGACGCTGGGCAGGGTTTAGGGTTTAGGGTTTAGGGTTTAGGGTTTAGGGTTTAGGGTTTAGGGTTTAGGGTTTAGGGTTTAGGGTTTAGGGTTTAGGGTTTAGGGTTTAGGGTTTAGGGTGTAGGGTTTAGGGTTTAGGGTTTAGGGTTTAGGCTTTCGCGTGTAGGCTTTAGGCTTTAGGCTTTAGGCTTTAGGCTTTAGGTTTTAGGCCTTAGGCTTTAGGCTAGTTAGGCATTAGGCTTTAGTCTTTAGGCTTTAGGCTTCATAGGGTTTAAGGTTTAGGGTTTCGGGTGGTGTGCGGCACCTTGTTCTGAAGAACAGGCTCTGAGGCATTTCTGCCTTTGGCGTTGAGGGCCTTGGATGCTCAGGTTCTGTAAGTCTCGGGATATTCTTGGTGCCAGAGCACGCTTATCCGCCAGCTTCTGTTGCCAAACTGGGTTTGGGGTTCAGGGTGCCTAAGACCGAAGGCCTACAGCCAAGCCGAAACCCTAAACACTAAACCCAACTAACTACGGTCTCCACCCTGACGAAACCTCAGGGAACTGGATACCTTCAGCGCGGAAGCCATCGTGTCGGAAGATTGGTTTCGCGTCGGGACAGGCGGGCACCTTCTGTATGGGGACGGACCAGGGAAAATATGTCTAAACCCTAAACCCTAAACCCTAACCCCCAAACCCTAAACCCTAAACCCTCACCCTAACTCTAACCCTAAGCCCTAAACCCTAAACTCCTTAAGCACTATACCCAAAGGCCGTGGTGCTTTAGCGGTTGGGAGGTTGATGGCTTGAGGACACGGGGATGAGCGTCGTGGAGGTTCGCAGTTCTTTGTAAGGGTTTAGGGTTTAGGGTTAGGGTTTAGGGTTCCCAAACCCTTTTCCGTAAACTCTTACATAGGGTATAGGGTTTAGGGTTTAGGGTTTAGGGTTTCGGGTTTCGGGTTTAGGGTTTAGGGTTTAGGGTTTAGGGTGCGAAGCGCGCACTCCAGGAGTCGAGTCCATGCCAGTCCACTGCAACGCGGGCTATGCAGCGCCTGGCCTTGTATGAATGTAGGGACTGGCGGATTGTAAGGGGTTTAGGGTTTAGGGTTTAGGGTTTAGGGTTTAGGGTTTAGGGTTTAGGGTATGGGAGTTTGACTTGGATTTAGAGTTTAGGTTTAGGGCTTGGATCTTAGTTTCAGGTGAGTAGTTCCCTAAAATAGGTTCCCTGTTTCGGTCCCTGCATAGTACGACACCCGGGGTTTTGGAGTACTGTACTTAAATACTCTTTTGGTTCGGGGTTCCCATCATAGCTACTTGTACCTAAAAAGTATATCCCCAAACCCTAAACCCTAAACCCTAAACCCTAAACCCTAAACCCTAAACCCTAAACCCTAAACCCTAAACCCTAAACCCTAAACCCTAAACCCTAAACCCTAAACCCTAAACCTAACCCTAAACCCTAAACCCTAAACCCTAAACCCTAAACCCTAAACCCTAAACCCTAAACCCTAAACTGCCGAGAGCGCCGCTGTCCATTTACATGGGCGCTCGAGGCTTCGACCGAGGTCCCCGACCGAGCGTCTCTACAGAACGGTGAGGGAGGGTAAAGCCTCCCGGTAGACGAGGCCTGCAGTGCCTGGCTACGCCTCAGACCTAGGGCGTAAGCCCTAATATATTTATTGGGACCCCAAACCCCTCACCGTTGAGGGCGTTTTGGCTTTTTTAGGGGGGTCGGGGGGGTACGCCCCGGGGGTCTGGGGCCCTGGGCTGGCAGATTGCAGGGACCCCCCCTCCTTCTGGGCTGGTGTAGGGGGCAACCTGCAAAAAAATGCTTTTTTGGTCAGGGGCCAGAAAGGCGGTCGCAGAAAATTCTCAAAAAGTGTCTCAGGCGGTCCCGCAAACCCCCGCCTTAGGGGGAAGCAGGGGCAGCGGCCGGCCCCTGCCGCGAGGAAGGTCAGTTTAGGGGTCCCCAGAGGGGTCCCAGGAGGGTCCCAGGAAGGGTTGCCAGGACATTGTAGAAAGAGGGTCCCAGGGGGGTGCCAGGGGGGTTGCAGGGGGGTCCCAGGGGGGTCCCAGGGCCCAGGTTCGGTTTCAGGGTGCTTCTGCAGCCTTGGGTTTGATTTCGGTGGGGATCTGGTGGGACCTCCCTGGACCTGCCTGGGACCTCCCTGGGACGCGTAAGCAGGGGCCGGCCAAAGGCCCCTGCTCCCCCCTAGCGTTTTGGGCTGTGTGGGTGGGGGTTTGCCAAGACCCGCACTGAACATTTGACGGTTTTGGGCACCCCTCCAGTTCCGTGAAAGCTCCAAGAAGCCTACGAGCCGCTGACAGGCTCCACAAAGCTCGGGAGGCCCCACCCTGCTCTTTCTCTGTCAAAAGCAAGAAAGCCCCCCTTGAGGGGGGTTTGGGGGGTGAACCCTAAACCCTAAATGAGAATAGTTTGGGTGGTTGGGGTGGGACTACATGCTAACGCAAGCGAGCGGCCCGGGTGCTTTTAGCACCAGCGAGCTTCCCTTCTATACACCCTACACCCTAAACCCTAAACCCTAAACCCTAAACCCTAAACCCTAAACCCTAAACCCTAAACCCTAAACCCTAAACCCTAAACCCTAAACCCTAACCCCTAAACCCTAAACCCTAACCCCTAAACCACAGGACCCGCAAGATGTACCCCTCAGCAAAAGCGCAGCCCAGGTAACTTCCTGCACGTGCTTCCACAAGGAGCCATAGCTGCAAAGTTCCTGTTTTTGAGTTTAGGGTTTAGGGTTTAGGGTTGAGGGTTGAGGGTTTAGGGTTTAGGGGTTAGAGCAACCGCTAAAGGATCAGGAGCTTCATTTTCCTTACTGGCCTGTAGGGAGAGACAGAGAGACAGAGAGAGAGAGAGAGAGAGAGAAAAAGAGAGAGGGAGAGAGAGCAAGAGAGAGAGAGAGAGAGGGAGAGTGAGATAAAACGAGTGAGATAAAATAAAACAACAGAGGGAGCGAGAGCGAATTGCCCCACCACCCCACCCTTCTGATTTGCCTGCCTGTGCTTGTTATTCAAGCCTAGCGGCTGTTTTTTTTTCAAATCTGTTTCAACGCTCGATTTGTTCTACTTGCTCAAGGAAGCACACTTGTACTTTTGGAGACCATAGGCCCACAAAGCAGAACCCTAAGAAGCGTAGGTTCTCAATCCTTGGGGCCCGAGCCTCGTTTTTCCACGCCCCTCAACGACCCCTCGGGGCAGAAGATCTGATTCAACATTTCTTCTGCGGCTAAGCCCTAAACTTCCTCTAAACCCCCTAAAGCCCTCCCCCTAAACCCCCTTAACCCTAAGCCCAAAACCCTCAACCTTAACTTGTGTTGAAAGGGATCAGGGAACCCTAAACCCTAAACCCTAAACCCTAAACCCTAAACCCTAAACCCTAAACCCTAAACCCTAAACCCTAAACCCTAAACCCTAAACCCTAAACCCTAAACCCTAAACCCTAAACCCTAAACCCTAAACCCTAAACCCTGCGAAAAGAGCGAAAAGAGCACGAAATCCCGAAGAGCATGCCTCGATGTTCGGGCGGTTGAAGGTTTTTGGGTTGTGCTTTAGGGTTTAGGGTTTAGGGATTAGGGGTAGTTGTTTAATTTCCCTTCTTCCCTTATAAGGGAGCCATTCATAAATATTTTTCAAAGGGTTTAAAGCACAACCCAGTTTCAGGGTTTAGGGTTTGTGGCTTAGAGTCGGTTGGGGTTTAGGGTTCAGGGTTGAGGGTTTAGGAGTTTAGGGGTTTAGGGGTTTAAGGGTTTAGGGGTTTAAGGGCTTTTGGGGTTTTGGGGTCCACGGTTTAGGGTTCAAGGGTTTCGGGGCTTTATGGTGTTCAGAGTTTATGGTTTTAGGGCTTGAGGGTTTAGGGCTTCTGTCTCTGCGTGAGGACGGTGAGTGCCGGGGCGCCTTGGTGACGGAGGCCTCCGACAGCAGGGCGGAAAGTTTTGTTCAGAGTTAGGAACTGTTGGGTTTCAAGGTTTTCCCTAAACCGTAAACCCTAAATTTCAAACCCTAAATCAAGTGTAGGGTTTAGAGAGTTGAGAGCTTGAGGGTGCAATGGGTTTGAGTTTTTTTGTTTTTTTTTTTTTTTGGGGGGGGCGGGCTTGTGCTTAAGTAAAAGGGCTCTTGAGGGAGAGGCGGTTCATGGGGGGTAGGTACGGAACGTTAGGGAAGCTTAGGGAGCCTTAGGGAAACCTTGGGTTACATGCCCTGCCTTGAACCGCCCTCCCTTAAGAACCCTAGTTATACTGACTGAGTGGTATGTAGGCGGGTAGGGTTTGTTTTCTCGGGACAAGGGCTCCGGAATTCAGGGTTCAGTAGTTAGTTTACTGCTTAAGACCCATGGGGTTCAGCGGTGTATGGGGGGCTTCCTGAGTTAAGTCTGAACAGTTTCTCCCATTTAGGATTCTTTGGATTGGGAGTTCAAGTTGTTTTGGGGCTTGCGCTGGAACTTAGGCCCTGAACCCTACAACGCAACCCTTAAGCCCAAGTTCGGCACCAATCAGGATTCCCAGTTGCAGGAGGTGCCCTGCACATACGCTGCCACGCTATCCTAACTAAAGCCTTCACACCATTTGGGGGTGTCCGAAATTTGGGGTACCTTATTGAGGTCCTTTTCATAGGGGAACCCTATTTAGGGGGCTTACATTCGGGATCCCTTACGTATTGTCGTATACCACCATTTGGGCTTCTGAAACAAAGAGGTGGCTGGCGGTGGCACCTGCGTGGCAACCCCGTCGAAGGACAGGCGTGTTTGGTTCATGTACCCGCTCGGATGCCAAGCCTGCTGCACCCCCTGGATCCTAAATCCTAACCCAAACCCTAAACCCCAAACACCGACACCTAAACCTTAAAACCCTAAAGCCTACAGAAAGCTAAACACAATCCGAAACACCCCCTAAACCCGAAACCTTCAAAACCTTAAAACCCTCCAAACCGAAACCCTAACAACCCTCAAACCCTAAACCCTAAAACCGCCCTGAACCCTTAGACCCTCTAAGGGTTTAGGGTGCAGGGTTCAGGGTTTAGGTTTAGGGTTTAGGGTTTAGGGTTTAGGGTTTAGGGTTTAGGGTTTAGGGTTTAGGGTTTAGGGTTTAGGGTTAAGGGTTAAGGGTTTAGGGCGGTTTAGGGTTTAGGGTTTAGGGTTCAGGGTTTAGGGCCCTCAACTCGAAGCTGAAAATAGCTCTGCGGTGCCAGGACGAGACAAGGGATGCCAAAGCCCATGCCGTTTGTGTCAAGCTTGCGACGTGGCTGCAGGGTTCAGGGTTCAGGGTTCAGGGTTTAGGGTTTAGGGTTTAGGGTTTATAGTTTAGGGTTTTTAGGGCTTGGAGTTTAGGGTCCGGGTTTAGAGTTTGGGGGTTAGGTTCGGAGCTCAGGGCTTGGGGTTAGAATTTGGTTCGACTTGATCTGCGGAGTTGCAGAACTTTTCGTTCCGCTGTTTCTGCCATACAGTATCATACTGTCATACTGCTTGCGCCTGAACCCGAAACCCCAAACCCTAAACCCTAAACCCTAAGCCTGTAGAAGCATACCGCAGCATTGTCATGGCAGCGGCGGCTGGCCCCAGCCTGGTCACCGAGCACACCGTACACTGCTGCGCTGTCAGGAACTCGCTGCCCCAAACTCCCAAACCCTAAGCCCTAAACCCTAAGCCCTAAGCCCTAAGCCCTAAACCCTAAACCCTGAACCCTGAACCCTAAACCCTAAACCCTAAACCCTACACCCATCTCAGGCCTCACCTCACTACAGCATGTCGCTGCTTTCCGCAGAGCAGAACGGCCAAGCCCAGCAGGTGGCCTCGGGCGGGTGCAGGGTTTAGGGTTTAGGGTTTAGGGTTTAGGGTTTAGGGTTTAGGGTTTAGGGTTTAGGGTTTAGGGTTTAGGGTTTAGGGTTTAGGGTTTAGGGTTTAGGGTGTAGGGTGTAGGGTGTAGGGTTTAGGGTTTAGGGTTTAGGGTTTAGGGTTTAGGGTTTAGGGTATATCATGTAATGCAAAAAAGACTCTATTATGGACTATTATGATTTGTTGCTTGGTTGGGGTGATCTACTTTAGCATACAGAGACGCCCACAAGGACCCGTAAATCACACTTCGGAATGTTCAGGGTTGAGGGTTCAGCAAGAAGTTGCTGTACATCCTTAAGCCCCTACACTTGGACCCTTACACCCTTCAGCTCAGGGGTTTAGAGTTTACTTGGCTGTCTTCTGGTTGGCTCCTACTGTAGGACTTTAACTTTTTGGGTTTCCTTATAACTACAATAAGGGGGCTAAAAGTTTAACTTTTAGGAGGGGTTCAGAAGTCTGCCAAGTTTAGAGTTTCAGGGTTTAGGGGTGGTTCCTAATTAGCCCTCCGCAGCCCTTGAACTCCTCCCCGACTCTTAGAGCAGAATTTCGGGATCAGGGGGAGTCTCAGGGGTTTCAATGGCTTTTGCAGGTGGGAATGTAGGGGATATAGTTTGGGGGTTAGGGGGGTCTGCAAGGCGCTTCGGAATTCGGGGGATTGTGGGGGTTCAGAGGCTAAAGGCGAAGAGCATGTAGGGTAGAAGGGGCCCTGAACCCTAAAACCCTAAGTCCCAGACCTCTAACTTCCCTCAAAAGTCAAGAGTGTCTGAATCTTTTCACGCAAGAGCTCGGAAAGACATCGGGGTTCTCCGAATCCTCTCATCCCATCCCTTAAACCCTAGAAGCCCTAGAACTTCTGGAATCTCTAGAAACCCTAGAAACCCTGTAAAATCTAGAATCCCTAGAAACCCTAAACCCCAAATCCAGGAGCGCGGGGAGTGAAGGGTGAAGAAAGTCCCAAGCCCCAAGCCCCGAACCAGGAGATTCTCATCCGGATCCATGGGGGGTGCCAAGGGAGATGGGTTTGGGGTTTAGGGTTTAGGGTTTAGGGTGTAGGGCTTAATTGGGGCTTAGGGTTTAGGGTTTGGGGTTTAGGGTGTAGGATTTGGGGTTTGGAGTTTAGGGTTTAGGGCTTAGGGCTTGGCCCAATTTGGGGAGTGTGATCTCTCCCACAACCCCCCTTCCGGATGCCTGAAAACACCTAAACCCTACACAGTCAACCTCTAACCCTTTCCCCCTTCACGATAGACCCTGCCCTCTAAACCCTAAGGCCCAATCCCTAAACCCTAAACCCTAAACCCTAAACCCCAAACCCCAAACCCGAAACCCTAAACCCTAAACCCTAAACCCTATACCCTTGCCGTAGCCACCGCCCAGAGCTGCGCCTCCAACTACGTCCTTGCGGGCTGCAGCTGCTCCGCCAGGTCTGGACAACTCCAAGTCTTAGGGCTTAGGGTTTAGGGCTTCGGCTTGGCGGCTTAGGATGTGGGGCTTAGAGTTTAGAGTTTAGGATTTAGGTTTTCAGGGTTTAGGGCTTAGGGTTTAGGCTTTAGGCTTTAGGCTTTAGGCTTGAGGCTTTAGGCTTTTAGGCTTTAGGCTTTAGGCTTTAGACTCTAGGCTTTAGGCTTTAGTGATCTCCCACACATCAAGCCTGAGGACACTTGGACCACAGGATGTTGTAAGCAGCGCGCCCTGAGCCCTAACCCAACCCTAAAACCCTACACCCCTGCAACGTCAAGTGGTGCACCAAAAGACCCCTGGATACTATAGGGGTCGGAACAAAAAGTACTTTATGAATGTACTATAATCCCCCCCCCCCCCACCCACCCCACCCAAAAAACACACCCTATTCTAATCAGCAAGGCCCCTATATGACTCCATGGTGAGATGTGGATGCCCAGTGCGCCGAAGTGCTGGCCCTCACAAACTCCCAGGCCTGAACCCCTAAACCCTAAACCCAGCAAATCCTAACCCCTAAACCCTAAACCCTGAACCCTGAACCCTGAACCCTCAACCCTAAACCCTAAACCCGAAACCCGAAACCCTAAACCCTAAACCCTAAACCCTAAACCCTAAACCCTAAACCCTTATCCATCCCGAGCACAGGGCTGGACAGCATTGCCTGGTGGCGCCCTCCGCGGATGGAACCAAGTGCGTAGCCGATGGGCCTGATGGGAGCCAAGGCAGCAGACTTGGTTTATGGTTTAGGGCTTAGGGTTTAGGGTTTAGGGTTCAGGGTTTAGGGTTTAGGGTTTACGGTTTAGGGTTTAGGGTTTAGGGTCTAGGGTTTAGGGTTTAGGGTTTAGGGTGAGACGGGGGCGGTTTATGAACATATAGTCCCCCGAATAGTGAGATTCCCTTATGATAGTGACCCCAATGAGGACCCCTAATTTCGGAAACGCCCAAATTGCCAGCCCGACTACCTTCGTGGAATCCTAGACTACCCGGCACCCTTTCTAGCCCCTCTAACCAAAAGTACTTGGAGGAGTGTAAAAAGTAGTGGTTTGTTAGGGGCAGTTGCAGGAGAATCTAGAGGCTGATCTAAATTAGAGGCTTGTCGTGGGCTTCAGGCAGTTCAGGGCTAAGGGTTTAGGACTTCAGGTTCAGGGTTTAGGGTTAAATTTGCCGTATCCTCCCGCCGAGGATTGTCCAGGTCCAGGCTCACTGCATCCGTTCTCTGGCCATTCTCGGCGTCACCGTAGCGCCATTCTCAGACATCTGTTTGGGGGGGGGCCGGGGGAGGGGGGGGGCGGGGGGGGGGTTACGGACTGAGAGTTTAGGTTTTTGGCCTTTGTAGGGCTTGCAGGGGTTAATAGGCATGAGGGTGTTGAGGTTCTAGGGTTAGGTGTAGACTTTTTTAGAGCTTAGGGCAGTCTAAGTAGTTTCGGACAGTGTTTCGCTGCTTCGCGTTGTCGCAAATTATAGGAGCCCCGATCCTTGAGGCATTGGGCTCAATTAGGGTACTATATATATATAGATAAAATTACATAATACTATATATATATATATGTATGTTCATACATGTATGTACACATATACATATATGTATATATGTGTATGTATCATACCATCCATATCTAAAGCCTTGTCCTCCCCCGAGCCCTTTCCTTGCGGGGCCGCTTCGGGTTTAGGGCGTCAAAGCGTTCCTTGGGCTTCAAACTGTTTGGGCATTCGCCTGTCTTACTGAGGCCTTCTATCTTGCACGCCTAACCCTAAACCCTCCACTCTACACCCTATACTCTAAACCCCGAGCAGCTTGTAAATGTGAAAGGGCCCAATGTTTGGTTTTCCTGCTCGAAACCCGCTTGAAACTGCTTCTGAAATCTCCGGTGGAGTACCTTAAGCCCCTTTTTTGAGAAGTAGGATCCCGCTTACCTCAGTATAAGAAGCCCCTCTCGTGGCACTTCAATCCTAGCTTTGCAAAGGAGGTGGACGTGAACCCTAAACCCGAACAAACCCAAAACCCTAAAGCCCCTAACCCCAAACCCTAAACCCTGACCCCCAAACCCTATACCCTATACAAGAGGGTAGGTTAAGTCGTATCTTCTTGTGTAAAGTCGTATCTCGGGCGCGTGCACACTGGGGAATCGCTTCCAAAAATTGGTCAGAACCCACTTGCACCCCCAAGCAGAAATCTCATTCACGCTGACAACAAACTCGCTCGGTGACAAGTGCGTACATTGGGGGAAAGGCTTCAACATATGTCTCGGTGGCGCGACTTTGCGCGGGGTGAGAATGCGACTTCGCTCGCAGCCGCGTGTCACTGGGGAGATGGGACTTCGCACGCAAAGATGTGAGTTAACCTAGCGCCCCTTGTACCCCAAACCCTAAGCCCTAAGCCCAGTGCCCTGAGAGCCCCTGCCAGGCCAATGGAATGGAGTGGTTTGGGGAGAGCGTGGCGGCTTGCAGCAACAACTTCCAACTGCTAGGCGCGGCAAAGTTTGGGGGGCTTAGGGGTTTCGATAGGGCTTAGGGTTTAGGGTTTAGGGTTTAGGGTTTAGGGGGTGCGATTATTCCTAGGAAGGACTGTTAGGATAAGGGAGAACATCGGGGAACATCCCAATTTGGGCGAAAGTCTTTGGGGGCGTTTTGTGTTTGAAATGTTTTTGCCTTAGGCCGCTCCTTGCAGCTCCTCGGCTCCCGAATACTCCCCACGACTTCCTTTTGATCCCTAAACCCTGATATTATATACAAATATATATATATATATATATATATATGCTACCCCCCCCCCCCCCCAAAGATCTAGGTATTTTCATGATTTGGCGATGTCAGGTTGAAGATTTGCGTGGGCCCGGAGGCAATGTGAAGTTGAAGATTTGCATGGGCCCGGATAGGTGCAGATGAGTATAGGACGTCGATTGGAAAGATAAGCAAGATACCATAAGCCCAGGAAGTATTCAAGTGCATAAGGTGATGTGGAGAAACACTGTATTCCTGAAGACGCGAGAATACTGTGAGCAAATCTCCTTTCACTATGTTACGGGTTCTGGACCTTCCAAAAGCCCGACTTACTCTCAAGTATGTGGGTGTTCATCTCATCATTCCCAAAGGACCCCCAAAAAGAGTTATCATTTCTCAAAGATAAGACTCATTTATACACTATCCTCACTTACAAGTAAACAGCTCAATAAACCCTACTCGATTAAGGTTCAGATTAATTCGATCAAGAAGTAGGGTCAGACCCTATTCCAAGATTTATGTGTCTTAAAGGTTTAGGGTTTAAGGTTTATATAGGCATTTAAACCTAAGCCGCCAATTCGACCGAAACATTTGAACTTTAAACCCTCTTGGGTGTAAGGTTGAAAGGCTTAGGGTTTAACATTTAGGCATCTAAACCTCAACCGCCATTAAAACCTGAACCCTTAACCGTAAAACCCTTTTGGGTTGAGGCTTAAAAGGTTTAGGCCTTAAGATTTAGGCATTTAAACCTAAGCCCATCGAGTGTAAATCTTAACGGGCCTAAACACTTAACCTTTAAGCCCTATAGGCTATAGGGTTAAGGTTTAAAGGATTAGGGTTTAAAAGTTCAATAGTAAGCCCATAGAGTTTAAGCCTTAAGGGGCCTAAACGCTTCACCTTTAAACCCTATAGGCTATAGGGTTAAGGTTTGAGGGTTTAGGTTTTAAAAGTAAGCCCATAGAGTTCAGACCCCAAGGGGCCTAAACGCTTAACCTTTAAACCCTATAGGCTATAGGGAAGGTTTAAAGCTTTCGGATTCAAGATTTAGGCATTTAAACCCAAGCCCACCTTAAGGGTTTAAGGTTTTAAACCCTCAAGGCTTAAGAAATACCCTAAGCCTTTAGACCCTATAGGGCTGAAAGGTTAAAGAGAGCGTAATGTCTGGGCATTTATACTTTCAACGCCTATAGGGTTAAACCCTTTTAACGTTTTAGAGCCCTACAGGGCTTCAGGGTTCTGACCCTAAAGGGCTTAGGGTTCTCGTTTACATGCTTAAACCTTAAACCCTTAAGGTTTAAGCTCTATGGGCTTGTGTTTTAATGCCAAATCTTAAGCCCTAAGCCTTTCAACCTTAACCCTATGGCCTATAGGGTTTAAAGGTTGAGCGTTTAGGACCCTTAAGGTTTAAACTCTATGGGCTTACTGTTGAACTTTTCAACCCTAAACCTCTAAACCTTAACCGTGCCTAAACACTTAACCTGTAAGCCCTATAGGCTATAGGGTTAAGGTTCAAAGGTTAAGCGTTTAGGACCCTTAAGGTTTAAACTCTATGGGCTTACTGTTGAACATTTCAACCCTAAACCTTTAAACCTTAACCGTATAGCCTACAGGGCTTAAAGGTTTAGCCCACGATCCCGAAATCTATGGGCTTGTGACACATGACCTTGAGCGACGTCACGAAATTTACTTCTGAGACTTTATAGCGACGTCACGAAAGCTAAAACTGAGACTTTACAAGACGTGAACCCGATTGAAAAACGATTGAAACGATTGAAATTCAATCGGGGGCCCGATTGAAAAACGATTGAAACGATTGAAGTTCAATCGGGGGCCGGATTGAAGATTGAAGATTGAAGATTCCAGAAAAAAGCTTTCCGGGAATCTTCAATCTTAAATCTTCAATCCGGTCTCCGATTGAATTTCAATCGTTTCAATCGTTTTTCAATCGGGCCCCCGATTGAATCTTAAAGGTTTAGCCCACGATCCCGAAATCTATGGGCTTGTGACACATGACCTTGAGCGACGTCACGCAATTTTCTTCTGGGACTTTATAGCGACGTCACGAAAGCTAAAACTGAGACTTTACAAGACGTGAACCCGATTGAAAAACGATTGAAACGATTGAAATTCAATCGGGGCCCGATTGAAAAACGATTGAAACGATTGAAATTCAATCGGGGGCCGGATTGAAGATTGAAGATTGAAGATTCCAGAAAAAAGCTTTCCGGGAATCTTCAATCTTCAATCTTCAATCCGGTCTCCGATTGAATTTCAATCGTTTCAATCGTTTTTCAATCGGGCCCCCGATTTTTTCAATCGAGCTCACAATTTGAAAATACGACCACGCACATATGAAGACTCGCACATATCAAGATTTACATGTCCATATTGAGATTTACATGTTTAGCTAGCCCCCCACCCCCAACCCTAAAACCCTAAAACAGATCCCAAAACCACGAAAATACCTAGATCTTTGGGGGGGGGGGGGTACCATATATATATATATATATATATATAAATATATAAATATATATATATATATATTTTTTTATATAGAAAAATAGAGGGCCGGTGAGGAGGAACTTTCTGGGCCCGGAGCGCCAGTGACTCCTAGACCTAATTTTAACGCTAAGCGACCCGCCTCGGCCCGGCCCAGCGCATCCGCGTGAG
>CAJNDS010001225.1:485707-555707 GCA_905221605.1 Symbiodinium natans | reverse complement strand
CATGGGTTTGCGGCTTAGGATTCAGGGCTTCGGGTTTAGGGTTTAGGGCCAGAGTCTTGACGGGACCACTTTTTGCTTGGAAGCCGACTTTGTCTTAGAAGCCGACGTAGTAATATTTGCTGGCAAGCCTGCCCTGGTTTGGAATCCGAATGGGGAATGGTTGTTTCTGGAGTATGCTAATATACTATGTAGCTTTCTTGCATTTTGTCTTGTGCGAAACCCTGTCATGTCGTCAAAGATCCCCACCCCCCCCCCCCACCCCCCCCCCCACCCCCCCCCCCCCACCACCCCCCCCCCCCCCCCCCACCCCCCCCCCACCCCCCCCCCCACCCCCCCCCCCCACCCCCCCCCCCCCCCCCCCGCACCCCCCACCCCCCCCACCCCCCCCCCCCCCCCCCCCCCCCCCCCCCCACCCCCCCCCACCCCCCCCCACCCCCCCCACCCCCCCAACCCCCCCCAACCCCCCCCCACCCCCCCCCCCCCCCCCAACCCCCTACCACCACCAAAGCCTACATCCTAATTATCCCCTCAAGCTGTCTCCTGGCAAGGTGGTCAGAGCAACTCGGTTGCTTTTGGATGGTTCAGAGGTTTAGGGCTTGGGCTTGGGGTGTTGCCCCTATGCTAACAGTCCTTATTCGGGATTAGTACCCCTTTTGTAATCCCCATTAAGGACCGTTAGTATAGGGGGAACATCCCAAGTTTCGGGTTTAGGGTTTGGGAAGGCTTTTGAGCCTCTTACTTTGCTCCACGCCTACCATGAGTTGGCTGTGGTTCTTTGCAGCGTATCGGGCTGCGATCGTCTGGAATTATATAGGGTTCGCGGTTTGGGGTTTAGGGATACCCGGAATCCCGATCACGTTCGTTCAGGTTCGCAGGTTGTTGAGAGAATTTCGGTGTGTCAAGCCCCCACGTTTCCATACAGTTAGATGCTATGCAAGATAAAGCCTAGGCCCACACCCCCAACTCATTATGGAGAGCTATTATGGAGAGTTGTAATTGCAGCCTGTTTCTATTGTTTTCATGATTAATGAAATATCGCATTATCATTATCATATTATGATTATGTATATATATATACATAATAAATAATATACATGTATATATATATATATACATATATATATATATATATATATATATATATATTGTGGGGGGGGGGCTTTTCCCCAAACCACTCCACAAAACACCTGTAGGACCGCACGGCAAGGACTGCGAGGAAACAAGGGGCTTAGGGTTCGGGATGGAGGGTCTTTGGTTTAGGGCTTAGGGTTTAGGGTTTGGGGTTTAGGGTTTAGGGTTTAGGGTTTATGGAGGGCTTTGGGTTTAGGAACTAAGCCTGTGCCATACTCATCCGAGCCATTCTGCATGCGGATCATAGCAGATGCTGTCTCCTTTGTACGTCATCCCCTCATCTCATCCTACGCTTGGCCTTTGGCACAGCTCATGAACACTAAACCCTGTTCTATTCATGAAGGCTCCTATAGTAGCCCTAATCCCTAAATCCTAAAACACTAAAACGCTAAACCCTGTTCTATTTATAAAGGCCCCCCCCCCCCCCCCCCCATTTTGCGCTCTTAAGAAGTGCCGAAGTCTTTATTTTCGGAGGTGGCTGCCTGGCAGCCGCACTTTCGGTTGACACGAACCAGGCCAGCTGCGCGAGCAAACCGAGACCCCTTAAACCCCCCTAATCCCTGGGGTAAAGGGTTTAGGGTCAGGGGATAGGGTTTAGGTTTAGGGTTTAGGGTTCAGGCGTTTAGGGTTTAGCTAGACCTCCTCTAAATTTCAACGCCCCTGATTCCTAAACCTCTCAACCCCTCAATCCCACAACCCCAACCAAAACCCCAAACCCGAATTACCCTAAACTCCCAAAAGCTCTGAGGGAAGATATATGATCCCTTAAAGGCTCCTGAAGTATGGGCCCTCGAGTTTTTTACAGGGTAGAAGGGGTTTATCAGGGTTCCAATATGAAGGAACCTAAGAAAAGCCCCCGAACCCTCAAAACCCCAAACCCCAAACCCCAAACCCTAAACCCTAAACCCTAAACCCTAAACCCTAAACCCTAAACCCTAAACCCTAAGAGGGGCCCTCGGGGCCCGGGGGCCCCCAAATGGAGCCCCTGGTTGGTGCGCGTCCCTGAGCAGGTGCGGACGTTGACGGTGTCCAAGGCAAGGTATAGTTACGGTTTAGGGTTCAGGGTTCAGGGTTTAAGATTTCGGGTTTAGAGTTTAGGGTTTAGGGTTCAGCGTTTAGGGTTTAGGGTTTAGGGCGTTAGAGTTTGAAGGTCCAGAGATTCTAGAGTCGGCATGTTCGGTTTTTAGGGGTTCTAAGCTTTGGTAGAGGTTTAGGGTTTTGGGCCACGGGTTTCCGGTGTAGTCTTGAGGCACGCTTCATAGCCTCTTTGTCATTTCATGCTCCTTCATGCTTCGAACCCTAAACCCAAACCCCAAAACCCTAAACCCGCTACTGGAAAAGCAACTGGGGCCAAACATTCCCTGGGATGTTTCGGGTTTGAGAGTACAGTGAAAAGAAGAAGTCTGCGCCTTCGGACACCCTAAAGCTCTAAAACCCTAAATCCCCCAGAACCCCTCAAACTCCTAAAACCCCGAAAGCCCCTAAAACGCCGAAAAGCCCCAAAACCCCCCAAAACCCCCCAAAGCCCCTTAAACCCGAAAAATCCTTAACCCCCAAAACCCCAAAAACCCTAGAATCCTAAAAACCCCCTTAAAAACCCCTAAACAACCGGGTAACCCTCAAAAACCCAAAAACTTCAAAAAAACTAAATTTAAAAAAAAAACATAAAAAACATCTACTGTAACAAACCCTAAGAACACCCCAAAATATCTTAAAAGAATCCCTAAACACCCTCAAACCCTAAACCCTAAACCCTAAACCCTAAACCCTAAACCCTAAACCCTAAACCCGAAACTTAAACCCTAAACGAAGCGGGATGTCTGCGACAGGATGGGACGGCCCGATGTCCTGCCGGCTGGGTGGTGATCTCTGTGCAGTGCAAGGCGGGCTCTGAAGAGGGTTTAGGTTTTTGGGATTTTGGGGTTTAGGGTTTAGGGCTAGGGATTTTTGGGTTTAGGGTTTAGGGTTTAGGGTTTAGGGCTAGGCCTTACTAGGACTTTCAACTTTTAGAGCTCAGGGAGCTGAGGTTGCAGTCTTGCGGGTTCAGCCTTTCCCCTGCTTTCGGCGTGGAGCTGCTGAAGTCTTACCCTAAACCCTAAAATCGCATCGCGACTAAGGTATCAAGCGGCCCTATCAGGTACCCGTTAGGGTTTAGGGATTGGGGTTTCGGGTCTAGGGTTTAGGGGCAGGAACCAGTTCCTCTGTCCGATTGGTACCTTGAGGGAAGGTGTTGAGGTTTCTGTCGTCAAGACTGTTGGACAGGCCTAAACCCTAAACTTTAAACCCGAAACCCTAAACCCTAAACCCTAAACCCTAAACCCTAAACCCTAAACCCATCTGCATGCTGGCAGCAACTCAAGCTACAGCCGCCGACGTCGGCTCTCTGTGAACGAATTCCTGGCTGGTTCTTAGTAGGGCCCTCATTCCCTCATTCCCTACTAAGAACCAGCCAGATTCTTGACTAACAAGTGGCAGCCCATGCCGAGATTGAAAGTGTGTTCAAGACATTGGGGAGTTCAGAGGGTTTTGGGCTTTTTTAGGGTTGGCCGATGGCACATGCGTTACAATGCACCACTACACTGGAATCCTGCTAGCCGGCATGGGCCACAGAGAGCGAGACAACGTTCCTGCGACAACGCACTGATGAAAGGATCATGAATCTTGGTACACTAAGCCCTAATACCTATACCCTTGACCCCATGTATTCCAGCTTACTGCCAGGCTTGGGCCTAGTCTTTGAAAGCCCGAGGAACGAGTTAAGGGTTCAGGGTTGCACGCCCCCCTAAACCCTAAACCCTAAACGCTAAACACTAAACCCTAAACCCTAAACCTGCAGTACAAGATCCTCGTTGTGCAGCACCGTCATAGATCCTAGGTGGGGTGCTTCCGGACAAGTCTAAGGGTAGCTACATGGTCCCTTAATATGGTCCTTTACCTCCTTTAACGTTTAAAGGGATGTGAGGTATGGGCCCCAAGGGGTATATACCCCCTTACACCATTGAACGCTTTTTACCCTTGGGCCCCTGTACCCTTGACTAGCGGTTTAGGGTTTAGGGTTTATAGGGTTTAGGGTTTAGGGTTTAGGGTTTAGGGTTTAGGGTTTAGGGTTTCGGGTTGGTCTTTAGGGTTCCTAAAGCCGCCATTTTGGCAAAGAACAGGACTCCTGCAAGTCCTTCGAGCTGACCTGCGCCCCTCCACTACCAAGCTCACCCTGGTACCTCTCAGGCGCGCCACAGCGTACATCTTCCCTAAACCCCTAAACCCCTAAACCCCTAAACCCCTAAACCCCTAAACCCCTAAACCCCTAAACCCCTAAACCCCTAAACCCCTAAACCCCTAAACCCCTAAACCCCTAAATCCCTAAATCCCTAAATCCCTAAACCCTAAACCCCGAAACCCCCAAACCCTAAACCCCTAAACCCTAAACCCTTTGTAGGGCTTGTCGAGTAGAAGGCTCGAAAATTTTTGGGTTCAAGGATTGAGGACTTGGGCTTCAGGGTTTAGGGCTTAGGGTTCAGGTTCAGGGTTCAGGGCCTAGGGGTTCAGGGACTGGGCCTAGGGTTCAAGGTTTAGGGTTTAGGGGTTAGGGTCCAGGGTTTAGGGTCCAGGGTTTAGGTGGTCCAGGGTTTAGGGCTTGGGGGTTCGAGGCTTATGGCTTCATTCTGAGGGTTAAGGTCAGGGGTCGCACGCGACGTCCGCATTTCCGTTATGCGCAGTTTGCATCAGGGCTTCTTGTGCTCGTGGATGGACACTTCGGTAACCCTTGCTGCCTTTAGGGTCGTAAATTGCCCTGAAGGGTGCAGGGGGTAGGGTTTGAGGGTTTAGGGTTTAGGGCTGAACATAGGGTCTAGCAGGTTTTCGGCCACTGTCTACGGGCTTTGGGCTTTCAGCACTGTTGCTCTCAAATGAGGGCTTTTAGGGTTTAGGGTATTTAGTGTTGAGGGTATCTTTTTTGTAAGGGTTTTGGGGTTTATCCTGCGCAGACTGCGTTCTGCCTCCCCCGGTCCCGCGGCCAAGACTTTGACCTCCGGAGTGGACGATGCCCACGGGACCATGATGGAATGTGCGTTTGGGGTTCAGGGTTCCGGTGCTCTTCTAGGTCCTTAAGGCTGTGTGTGCGCAGCACTGTCGCTCGCGGCCTCTGCATGGGTTCTGTGCTCCCGCAGATGTCAATGGCAGGACGGAGGACCCGCCCGCTTGCTGATCGTTGATGGGGTAGATAGGGCCCTAAACCCTAAACCCCAAACCCTAAACCCTAAACCCTAATCGAACACAGTGTCATGGTGTAGGCTTTTGGGGGGTTTGTTCGACAGACCTGTGCAAGGTTTCGGGTCCAGGGTTTGGCTTTGGGTTTTTTGGGGCTTAAGTTTGATTGTTTTTTTGTTTTTTCTTGTTATGTTTTTGTTTTTTTGTTGCGGGGGGGAGGTTGTTTGGGGGTGTTAGAAATGCTAAAACTTGGAAAGATTGGGTCGTTTGAGCTTCGACCCTCGAATGCTCGAAAAAGATGCTTGGACCAGGACATCCTCTACCTACACCCTAAACCCTACATGGGCCCAGCTTCCCCACATGCCCCTCACCGGCTACCAGGATGGGCTACTATACCCTCTAGCCCCTTCAAAAGGGTTTAGGGTTTAGGGTTTAGGGTTTAGGGTTTAGGGTTTAGGGTTTAGGGTTTAGGGTTTAGGGTTTAGGGTTTATTAGGGCCTAATAGCCCCTCACCGGCTAGGTGGGCGCAGCTACTCCCCTTGGTTCAACGGCAAGACGGGCTCGGCCATGGGTAGCTGCGGGCAGGCGTGGTGACTCACTAGGACTCAGGGTAGGTCGCCTATTCCCTTTTTTTAGGGTTTAGGGTTTAGGGGTTTAGGGTTTAGGGTTCAGGGTTTAGGGTTTAGTACTCTGTGTCCCTTTATTCCCCCTTTTTTAGGGTTTAGGTTCCCTTTTCAGCCCCTTTAAACCAAAAGGTTTTATTGCTAGGTTACTCTTGGGTCTACTTAAGGCACGTAGTTCCCGAAGGCTTGGTATGCTTCTGTCTCTCTTTTCCCTCAGCCCACAACCGCGTGGGCAGGTCTGAAGGGCTGTCGAGCAATGTTCATGGGCCCTTGGGTTGTATTGCTTATATGAGGCATATAAGGTGTATATATGGGGTCCCCATTTAAGGGTGCTCTGTAAGATACCCTAAATACACCTATTCAAAAGATGCGGGTGCCTTAGATGGAGAACCCTGAAACCCTAAGCCCTGAACCCTAAACCCTAGACCCTAAACCCTAAACCCTATTAAACCCTGCACCCTCAACCCTAAACCAAAACCATTGGGGGTTTCTTGCTGCCATGAGCTTGACAGTCCCTCGCCATCGGCCTGGAGTGCGCTAGCGGAGGCACGTGCCCTAAAGCCTAAAGCCTAATTTGGTTTAGGGTTTCCGGTTGAGGGTTTAGGGTTGAGGGTTTAGGGTTTAGGGTTGAGGGTTGAGAGGGCTCCCTGAATTAGGGCAGGCAAAGAAGGCCCATTGCTGAGCTGTATTTCGAGAATCCTTGATGTAGCTGAGTTGAGTATACTTGGGCTGCAGTGCTTCCTCTAGGAGGACTTTAAGACCCTTGCACGGTTGGAGACCCTGTTGTCAGGGGCCGAGAAGGCAAGTTCGGTGTGATAGTGTCCTTCTTCGGTGCCATAGATATGAACCTTCACAATCCGTTTTTCGGGTAGCGTTTACAAAGACATCGGTTCCCCATATGGAACCCGAAACCCTAAACCCTAAACCGTTGAAAAATCATAAACCATGATGCCGCAAATCTTAACCCTTACACCCTCGACCTTAAGGCCTACCCCCTAAATGAAACCCAGACCTCCACTTACACCTCAAGGATCCCCGAAACACTAAACCCCTATTAATCCCGAAGCCCTAAACCCGCAACCCTAAACCCTAAATCCTAGGTCCGAAACCCTAAACCTTAAACCCTAAGCCCTAAACCTCAAACCCTAAACCTGCAGTATAAGCCCCAAGCCCTCCTTAAAGCAGGCAAACCCTAAACCCTAGATTCTAAACCCTAAACCCCAAACCCTTCGTGAAGCAGGCTGGTCGCTGGAGAAGAGCTGCAAGCTGGCCGTCCGGCCTCGCAAAATCCGCAAGCCCGAAATCGCTCAAACATTAAACGCCAGAGGGGGTTTAGGGTTTAGGGTTTAGGGTCGAGGGTCTAGGGTTCAGGCTTTAGGGTCTGGGGTCTAGAGATATAGGGTCGAAGGGAACGCCCGCAATTTCGATCCCAAACAAAAGGGTGTAGGGTTTAGGGTTTCCAGGATTTGGGGTTTACTGTAGGGGGCGCAAAACCATGTATGGATTGTCCTGTTGGGGATACTAGAAAAACACACACTACTTCGTAGGATGCTTGAGCTGTTGCACCCTCAGCCATCAAGCCCATGTGGTGGTCCCATCATGTTTGTTGTGCCTTTGCCTCCTGTTGCCTCTGAAAGCACAAGAAGCCTCACCCTACGTCCGACCTGCTCAAAAAAAGCGACGGCCCAAAACTGCAAAAGGACCTCAACCTGAAAAATCTCCCAAACAGGGCACTCTCGGCTTGTTGTGTGGGATTCAGGGGTTCGGGGTTGAGCGTTTAGGGTTCACAGGCTCAGGGTTGTACGGTTGAGGGTTTAGGGGCGTAGAGAGAGAGAAGCGGTGCTGCATATGTTTACCAAGGCTCTTCCCCAACCACCTGCATACCTGATAGCCCCCACAACCCCCAAATCCTGAACTCCTACTCCACTTCCCATTCCCCTAAACCCTAAACCATACACTAAACCCCGTTCAGGTGTTTTGGAAGCAGGCTGTACGTCACATAAAGCTAAGGCAAACCATGGGGTCTAAAACCCAACCCTACCAAGTTCCCGTTCTAAGCCTAAACTCCAAAACCTACCCCCTAATCCGTCTGTTTTGCGCACGTCCGCTTGGAGAGAGTTCTGTTGCCATTGCCCTCAAACCCTAAACCCTAAACTCTGAAAGCCGAAAGCCCAAGAGCCTAAACCCCTGTTAGGATACACCCCGAGACTCTGGCCCGAACCCCTAAACCCTAAACCCTAAACCCTAAACCCTAAACCCGAAACCCCTAAACCCCTAAACCCTAAACCCTAAATCCCTGAAGCCCCAGGTGCGACTCCACTGCCGCCGCCCTGCACTTTACGGCGACGACTCCGGTGCTAACTTCGGCCCGCCGTCTGAGGAGCACCCGTTTCATTTCTGAAGGGTTTAGGGTTTAGGGTTTAGGGTTTAGGGTTTAGGGTTTAGGGTTTAGGGTTTAGGGTTTAGGGTTTAGGGTTTAGGGGTTTTTTCGGGTTTAGGGTTTTATGTTGTTTCCTTTCTACTTTCTTTTGTGGGGGGGGGGGAGGGGATCTCAATAGGGTTCCGGCTTTTAGGCTTTTCGGCGCCGAGGGTTTACGGGCTTTAGGGTGCCTTTTAGGGCTATGGCTTCTGGGGCTCTAAAGGTCTTTCGCGGATGGTGGCGCTTCTTGCGGGCTTCAAGGGAAGGGTTTTTTGGGGGAAGTTCACAGTGTCTTTCGGACTTCGGGGCTCGCAAGGCTCTGCACGACCCCAAGCGTCGAACCCGGAGCCCACGAGCCTTAGCCCTAAACCCGAAACCCCAAACCCCAAACCCCAAACCCCAAACCCTAAACCCTAAACCCTAAACCCTAAACCCTAAACCCTAAACCCTAAACCCTAAACCCTAAACCCTAACCGCTGTTGCTAGGGTTTAAGGATTAGGGTTTAGGGTTTAGGGTTTAGGGCCGAAAGCCCTACACCCAGACCAGCCGAGGTGACTTCGACATGAGCTTCGCCGAGCCCAGGCACGCAGAGGGCAGAGGGCCGAGGGGGCTTCAGAAGAATTCCCCCCCAAACCCTAAACCCTAAACCCTAAACCCTAAACCCTAAACCCTAAACCCTAAACCCTAAACCCTAAACCCTAAACCCTAAACCCTAAACCCTAAACCCTAAACCCTAACCTAAACCCTAAACCCTAAACCCTAAACCCTAAACCCTAAACCCTAAACCCTAAACCCTAAACCCTAAACCCTAAACCCTAAACCCTAAACCCTTCCTAGGGTCTAGGCCTACAAGCTCGAAATCCGAAGCCCCGCTCTGTGACGAAGCAGGTCGACCGACTGGATCAGCAGACGCTTTGCTGGGTTCAGGGTTTAGGGTTTAGGGTTTAGGGTTTAGGGTTTCGGGTTTAGGGTTTAGGGTTTAGGGTTTAGGGTTTGAGGTTTGAGGTTTGAGGTTTGAGGTTTGAGGTTTGAGGTTTAGGGTTTGGTGTTTAGGGTTTAGTGTTCGGTCCCACCCGATTGAGGGTTTGGAGGTCGAGGACATAAAGGTTGAGGGCATAGAGCCCTCGAAGCCCAAAACCCGTGGGTTGAAGGTAGGCTTCTAAGAATTCTGAAGTGGGTTGAGGGTTCAGGGTTTAGGGTTGGAGGTTTAGAGGGACCCATTCGTAGGGCAAACTGCTCTTGGGCCTTTTTCACACTCAGGGCTTTGGATTGAGGATGTTTTTTTCCCAAGCCCCCATGAAACCCTACCATTTGCTTAAGAACCCCCAAAAAATGTTTTTAAGGATAACACCTAGGCATGATTTTCTTGTATTTGGGGAGGCTCTGAAGCCCTAAACTTTGCAGCGCTGCGCTCTGGAAACCCTGATCCCTAGTCACAGGGTGTACAGTGAGCATCGCCACAAGCTCCAATCACCAAGGCTAAAGTGCTACAGGGGCCTTTGTAGTAAGCCCTAGTAGCTTGGGTAGTTGCGATTATGATCATGGAGGGATGATATGGGGAGAACAGTCGGAAATTATTAAGGCTCTCGTAGTAGCTGTAGTACACCCAAAGCTGCGTGGAGTTCCCTCACACGTTTAGAGGCTGGAACCCACCCAAGCAAGACGCTAAGACCCTAAGATCCAACATTCTCATGCTAGTCTTGCATGTGGGGAATTTCGAAGATTCCCTTGATCGTCTACTCTTGTATATTGGGAGAAGTTAACGCTAAGCAGGTTCGGGAGGGAGGAAGGGAGCAAAGCCCTTGCAAAGTCTTAAGTCTTGAATCCATAAGCCTGATACCATGATAACCCTAAACCCTAAACCCTAAACCCTAAGCCCTAAACCCTAAACCCTAAACCCTACACCCCACTGGCCTTGCGAAGCCCTGTGCAATTCAATTGCTGTCTCCCAGGCAGCGGTACCCAGGAGATGATCATGCAGTTCCAGCTCAAGGACCACATAGGGTTTGTCGCGGAGACATTGTCCCGCCCCATGATCCTCCAACATGCGCCCCACCTAATCTACCCAAAAGGCCAAGTCCAACTGCACGGGCCCTAAGCCCTGAACCCGAAGCCCCATGAAAGTTGGATACCCTAAACCCTAAACCCTAAACCCTAAACCCTAAACCCTAAACCCTAAACCCTAAACCCTAAACCCTGAACCCTAAGAGCAGGAAAAGTACGACAAGGAGTTCGACAACAACGAGCACCGACCAGTTCAGAGACTCACCTGCCGAGGACGCCCTGCTTCAGATGGCTCACCGCATTATTGTTAGTTTTTGGTGATTTGCATAAGTGCCGTAAACCCTAAACCCTAAACCCTAAACCCTAAACCCTAAACCCTAAACCCTAAACCCTAAACCCTAAACCCTAAACCCTAAACCCTAAACCCTAAACCCTAAACCCTAAACCCTAAACCCTGAACCCTGAACCCTGAACCCTGAACCCTAAACCCAGGACAGTCCTGTGACGAGTTGAAGGCTGCAATGCCGACGAAGCTGGGAAGCTGGGGCCGCTTGGACGCGTTTAGGTTTTAGGGTTTAGGGTTTAGGCGTTAGGGTTTAGGGTTTAGGGTTTAGGGTTTAAGGCTTTCTGAGGGTTTTCAGAGGATTTTCAGAGGGCTTTCAGGATTTAGGGTTTAGGGTGCATGTATCCTACAAGCCCGGAGGTAGGCCATTGGGATGTTTCATTGTTTCTTGTGTTTGCTTTCACATGATTTCGTTCAGGGTGGAGGGTTTGCAGGGGCTTGGGGTTTAGGGTTTAGGGTTTTTGGTTTTTGGTTTTGGGTTTAGGGTTTAGTTTAGGGTTTAGGGTTTATTCGTCTTGACGGGGAGGGAGTTGGACGGCAGGGCCTCAGGTTAACTGCAATTACCGATTATATACAGTTTAGTAGTAATTACTCTTAGTTCATAGGTATCACCCAGAAAACTTTACATGTTTGGGGTGCAAGTAATTAGGGTTCAGGGAGTTTAGGGTTTGACGTTGAAGAGTTCTTGCGGTGGCTCTTTTTTGTTTCTCCTAATCTGGCCGGCGGGTGGGGGAGGGGTTCGGGCTTGAGGGATCCGACTTTTGTTGGGGCCGGAGTGTTTTCTTTCTGTGTGGGTGTTTAGGGTTTAATGTTTAGGGTTTAAGGTTTAGGGTTTAGGGTTTAGGGAGAGGGTTGGGCTGGGCAGTCGGAGCTGGGCTTAGTGACCCTAAACCCTAGACCCTAGACCCTAAACCCTAATTCCTCAACCTTCACCCCAAGCCCCCCCCCCCCCCCCCGGCCAACTTCAACCCGAGCAGGAGTCACTTGCACGTCCTGGTAACCGCTCAATTGTGTCGTTCCTTCAGAACCTACCTTGCCTTGGTATCTTTGTCATAGTGGGGTAACGTTCTTAAAGGTACTTAAACTCAACCCGGAATGGAAATTTGATTTTTGCTATCCCAACCATGAACTTAGTGTCGTCTTTGCTCAAAGGGTGCTATCCTAAACTCTAAGCCCCCAACCCCCGTGCCATGGAACTCGAAGCCGCCAGATGCGGGCTCCTAGCGTAAGAACACCGCCCTCAGACTCACCCGACAGGAAAATTGCCCCAAAAACTTGAAAGAAAGCGTGAGAACACCGCTCTCAGACTCACCGGCAGAAAAATTGCCCCAAAACTCAACAGAAGCCGCCCCCCTCACTGAGCAGGCAGCTACGTGGATGTCCGGGGCACACCTACAATCTGGACAACTAAGTTCATGGAGGACGTCGTCACTCGGCGGAAGGTTGGGTTGACGACGCAGGGTTTTTTTGGGGGACGCTAAATACCCGAAACCCTGAACATCCCTAAACCCTAAACCCTAAACCCTGAACCCTGAACCCTGAACCCTAAACCCTAAACCCTAAACCGGTTTTGGAGTTTGGGGTCTGGGCTCGGGGCATGATTCTATGTGTCCGATTGAAGCTGTTGGGGTGTGCGGTTTAAAGTTTCTTGGCAGCTGCGTGGTACCGTCCTAGGTTCCCTTGTTAAAGTAAACAACCCCCCAACAGGAACCCTAAACCCTAAACCCTAAACCCTACACCCTAAACCCTAAACCCTAAATCCTTATTCTTAGAATATGGTTACTGGGCTACCAAAGTTTAGGGTCTAGGCCAAGCTGGGGGTTGAGGGTTTCTCCAGTTCATAAGCCCTGAACCCTAAACCCATTATAAACCCTAAACCCTAAACCCTGAACCCTAAACCCTAAACCCTAAACCCTAAACCCTAAACCCTAAGAATCCCGAAGACGCCCCGGAGAGGGTGCGGTATTGCTCTCACCTCCGACGGCCCTACTAAGACCATCCCCAACACCTCCCTAAGCCCGAAACCCTAATCAGGGTTTAGGGTTTGGGTTCAGGGTTTAGGGTTTAGGGTTTAGGGTTTAGGGTTTAGGGTTTAGGGTTTAGGGTTTAGGGTTTAGGGTTTAGGGTTTAGGGGTTAGGGGTTAGGGGTTAGGGGTTTAGGGTTTAGGGTTTAGGGTTTAGGGTTTAGGGTCTACGGTCTACGGTCTACGGTCTACGGTCTACGGTCTACGGTCTACGGTCTACGGTCTACGGTCTGGGTTTAGGGTTCAGGGTTCATACCGGTATAAACTATCCGGCCTACATGCACCGAGGAGATGAGATGTCCGCCCGGCCACTATGTGGCCAACATCAAGCCCGGGGGAGGGGGGGGGCGAGGGCGGGGAGGGTTTAGGGTTTATGGTTCAGGGTTTACGGTTTAGGGTTTTAGGGTTTGCAGGGCTGAAGGGTCTTTCCAGCTGAGGGGTGTAGGATTTGGGTGTGGGGAGAGGTTTAGGGGTTCAGGGGTTCTCGAGCTCCGGGGGAATTGAGGGTTTCGTTTTCTTTATTGGAGGTTTTGGGGTGGTACGGAGATTTCGCTTAGGACCGTGCATGTAGGGTGTGAGGCCCCAAACCCTAAACCGTAAACCCTAAACCTTAAACCCTAAACCCTAAACCCTAAACCCTTGTGCGTTTGGGGTGGGGAGGGTTCACCGGCTTTTATTGTGGCAAGTACAATCCGCCGTCCTCCCATCCTGAGTCCTCGCCGCTCCAAGCCAAGATCACATGCCTAGTGCCTGTTTAGGGGGTTTAGGGTTTAGGGTTTAGTGTTTAGGGCTTAGGGCTTAGGGCTTAGGGCTTAGGCTTCGCCGCTGCAGCCTTGAACCCGGAACTCCCTAACTGCAAGCCGTTGTGGAGGTGTCATGAGTCCTTCTGCAAGAAGAAACAGCTCCTCTGCGCTCTGCCCGATTACTCTGCGGGCAACTGGTTTGTCACAGGTGGCCTGTACCAAGGCAGCACGTGGGGTCTTGGGTTTATATAGGAGGGTTTGTTAAGCAACCCTAAACCCTTAGGCCCTAAACCCTAAACCCTAAACCCTAAACCCGAAACCCTAAAAACGCTTGATTGTTCTCAGTCGTAGCCGACACATTTCTTCTGCAGGGATGATCTTGGTATCATGTTGAGTGTTGAGTCAGGCCCTGACGAGACAAGCTGCGCCCAACTGTCGTAGGGTTTAGGGTTTGGGGTTTAGGGTTTAGGGTTTGGGGTTTGGGGTTTAGGGTTTAGGGTTTGGGGTTTAGGGTTTAGGGTTTAGGGACGTCAACTCCCGCAGAGAGGCTTTCCTGCGTAGAGTTGTTCGTTCCCTGACTCGCCTCTGAAAGCCACGGTAGCTCAGAAAGTAGGCCTTGGCGTTTAGGGTCTAGGACTTAGGAGGTGCCTAAACCCTAAAGCCTAAACCCTAAACCCTAAACCCTAAACCCTAAACCGTAAACCCTAGCCCACGAAGAGCTGCTTTTAAGGTACTACTCCCACTGCTTCACCAACCAGGCCTGGTTGCCTATTGCAGCTGCAGCATGCTCAAGCCGGCCAAGCATAACATATGCAAGGGAAACCTACCTAGGGTTCAGGGTTTAGGTTTTGGGGTAGGGTTTAGGGTTTAGGGTTTCGGGTTTAGGGTTTAGGGTTTAGGGTGTTGGTTCATTGCTGGTACATGCGCCTTGTTGCTAGGGTGCAGAGGCTACTCCCTTGAATCAGGGCAGCCGACCCCATCGCGCAAGGCACGCTCCCATTCTTGCCGTGCGTAGGGCTTGCTCAAGGTAGGGCGAACCTGCCGCAGCCCCTTCCTTTGCAACCCCAAGCCCTGAAACCCTAAACCCTAAACTCTTCAGCCCTGAACCCTTAACCCCTACACCCTAAATCCTAAATCTTAGACCCTGAGCCCTAAAACCTAAACCTAAACCCTAAACCCTACACCCTGAATCCTAAACCCTAAACCTAGTGAGCATCCCAACCCTAAACACTAAACCGTAAGCCCTAAATCCTAAACCCTAAACCCTAAACCCTAAGCCCTAAGCCCTAAGCCCTAAGCCCTAAGCCCTAAACCCTAAACCCTATAAACCCTAAACCCTAATTAAACCCTAAAGGAGTTGAGAATGAGCCCGTGAAGCTTGCCATGGCTACGGTGGGGCCCCAAAGTCCCTGCTTCACCGGCAAAGCCTCCTTCCTGACCTGCTGCTTGGAGCACGCTGTCGCGGGCTGCCCAGCAGGTGGGACGGAGAGCTCTTGTTGCAACTTACGTAGCCATAGTTGAGCTTTCGATTCCTTCGGGCTCTCGAATCATGAGCTCTAGCCCGCAACCCTAAACCCTAGACCCTAAGCCCTATAAGCCCCAAACCCTAAACCCTAAACCCTAAACCCTAAACCCTAAACCCTAAACCCTAAACCCTAAACCCTAAACACCCTAGACCCTAAACCTTCTTGGGGAAGTAAGGCAAGGAAGCCCAGGCGCCCAGTCGCTGGCTCATTGAAACTTTCCGGTGCTGGGCTTCCACCGGTGGCAGAGGCGCCGCCTACGCGGCTAAGGGTTTAGGGTTTAGGGTTTAGGGTTTAGGGTTAGGGTTTAGGGTTTAGGGTTTAGGGTTTAGGGTTTAGGGTTTAGGGTTTAGGGTTTAGGGTTTAGGGTTTAGGGTTTAGGGTGTGGGGTTTGGGGTTTGGGGTTTGGGGTTTGGGGTTTGGGGTTTAGGGACGAGGCGCCGCCTATGCCAGCGGACCCCTCAGGAGCTGGTGCTGCTACACGCAGCTAGGGCCCTTTTGGCATATTTTTTGATGTTTTTTGTACTCTAAACCCTAAACCCCAAACCCTGAACCCTAAACCCTGAACCCTAAACCCTAAACCCTAACCCTAAACCCTGGGCTTTACGAGGATCATACAAGGAGGGGCCCCCTGGTAAAAAGTAAAAAGGAGAGTAAAAAGAGCCCTAAATTGGGTTATAAGGATCCTAAATTAGGTCATAAGTCCCTTTAACTACAGTTAGTAAAGGAAGGGGCCCCTCCTTGTCTGAGCGCCTGCCTAAAATTGTTTGGCTGAGCCAGTACCACGGGGGACACGAGTTGTTGCATCTATCAATAAACCATGGCAAGCGATATGGGCGCCACCTATTTTAAAGCGATAGCATTGGTTTGCACATTGAGATGCACGCATCCCATTATGTAAAGCGGTAGGGGCCCTGCGTAAAGCGATAATGTGGTATTCCGCGACCTGGCGCTCTCCTAACAAGTTTTCTCCGTCACGCATCTGCATAGGTTTAGGGTTTAGGGTTTAGGGGTTTAGGGTTTAGGGTTTAGGGTTTAGGGTCTAGGGTTTATAGGGTTCAGGGTTTAGGGTTTAGGGTTTAGGGTTTGGGTTTAGGGTTTAGGGTTCAAGGGCCATCCCAGGCAGAATCCCGTCTGCTTCGGAGAGGGCTTTTCGGCCCAGCGCTGCTGCATCTGGCCGCCTGCGGGGGCGGTCGAAAATGCATTGGCCGCAGGCCGGGAGACGTGGCGGTCGCTTGGGGAGACCTACCACGCGCTGTGCACGGGCGAGGCACAGCATCCTGCTGGAGTCCATTGCGTTCCTTCTTGGTTCGCCGGAGACTCTCGGGCGCTCCTGGGCCACCTCCTATACTGCGGTCCCAAGGTGAACGCGTTTGCCTACCACCTGCTGATGATGGTCGGCCTGAACTATGCGATTTCCTTGCATGATCCTTTGTAGTGCTTTACTGTAACTTAGATCCTTCGCCTTTTTGGGTTTTTGGGGCTGAATATGCAGCTAAAAATTTAGTTTTTAGCTAGCTACCCTTCTGAGTGCAGCCAAGGATCCTCCCAGCGGCCCACTCACCGACAGCGACACGCTGGCAAGCTGCTTTCGCTTCTACGACCGGCGCCTGCGTGCGGGTCGATTCCGTGCGCTGGCGGCTGGTGCCGTCGTGCTCGTCTCTCCCATGATTCAAGATTTCAACATCTTGGTGGAAGGCCTGGGGCGTAAGCCATCGTAAGTAAGCCTAGACTTAACACCCAGAACCCTAAACCCCAAACCCCAAACCCCCAAACCCCCTAAACCCTGAACCCTAAACCCTAAACCCTAAACCCTAAACCCTAAACCCTAAACCCTAAACCCTAAACCCTAAACCCTAAACCCTAAACCCTGGAAGGTTTGGGGCTTCACTCCTCAACTTTCTTGGTTCATGGCGATGCACGCGCGGGGGTCGTTGGCTTCCCCACCTCCTCAAAGGGCACCTGGGCTTGGCCCGTGCTGCAGCTACGACATGCCTTTTGGAAGCTCTCTGTTCCTTGGGGGAAGTGAGTCTATAGGGTTTAGGGTTTAGGGTTTAGGGTTTAGGGTTTAGGGTTTAGGGTTTAGGGTTTAGGGTTTAGGGTTCAATTAGTCCTCAAGGTTGTCCCATATCCTTTTGGATATCGCTCTTGGGCCCAGCCGCATAATTCTGGCGACCTGTCGCACTGCTTCGGGGGCGACACCACGAGCGGGACGCGGGTGTACAACTCCTCCGTGCTGCGGAGGCTTCTTGACTCGCCACAGCAGACCCCAGAGCTGGGGTCTGCGTGGCTGCTCGGCCTTGATCTAAGACTGAAGCGCCTTAGAGGCACAGCCATCACTTGTGTGACTTCGAGCGGCACCATTGTGGAAGAGGAGTCCTACCTGCTGCACACAGCGCTTGGGGCATCCCTGTCCAGGAGCAGTCAGTCCGACAGTTCCTGCCTTTAAGCCCCCGAATCTTCTTTGTAGTGCTTTATACTGTAACTTTAGATCCTTGGCCTTTTTGGGTTTACTGGGTTTCTGAAATAAGGGCAGCTAAATTTTGATTTGTAGCTACCCTCCTAAGCCCCGAATCTTGTTCTTGCCGGGTTTCAGTTTTCGGGCCGGGGGTGCTTGAAAGTCTGAAGGGTGTTGAAGAATACCAACATTCGATCTCAGTAGGATTGGTATTGCGGTAGCCTGAAGCCCCTAGCCCTAAACCCCAAACCCTAAACCCCAAATCCTAAACTCTAAACTTGAACCCTAAACCCTAAACCCTAAACCCTACTAAACCCTAAACCCTAAACCCACTTCTACGAATGCAAACGCCGCGCGAAGTGCTCCTCACGCTCGCAGGAGGTATGACATCGAAGCAGCAAGGTTCCACCCAGACATGGAGGTGCAAACCAGGCGCGTTTAGGGTTTACGGTTTAGGGTTTAGGGTTTAGGCGGTTTAGGGTTTAGGGCTTAGGGCCTGTAACCTCCCCCGGCACATCTAAGCCGCTAAACCCTAAACCCTAAACCCTAAACCCAAACCTTAAACCCTAAACCCTAAACCCCAAACCGCAAACCCCAAATCCTAAACCCTAAACCCTAAACCCTAAACCCTAAGCCCTAAACCCTAACCCTAAACCCTAAATCCTAAACCCTAAACCCTAACCCCAAAACCCCTGGAATCAGAGGTGCATCAAGCCATGGCGCGGGGATGAGGCGCTGCTGGCGAATGCTGTCGGCATGGTGGTTCCGTATTGCGTGCGGCTGGCCCTGACGCCAGTCTTTGGTGTTGGGAAGTTTTGTAATCATGAGGCCTATAGTGCCACATAAGGCTCTCTAGACTTACAAAGCTCTAAACCAAAAGGTCAGTTTGTATGGGAACCTGGCCGTTTCGAGTTCGGCGTTTAGGGCTATTTTAGCCGGGAGTTTTCAGACGGGGAGGAGGAGGGGGGAGTGCGCAGCAGTACTCAGCAGTGCCCAGCCGAAAATCGCAAAGTACAGAAGGACTATAAACAACTCCACACCTGCAACCTTTCCTACAGTTCGAGACCTAAATCTTCAACCTTAAATTCTAAACCCTAAACCCTAAACCCTAAAAACCCTAAAAACCCTAAAGACCCTAAACACCCTAAACCCTAAACCCCCAACAACTCCCGGAAAAACACCCATGAAAAAAAAACCCAGGAAGCGAGCCATGCAGAAGCTGAAGGATGTCTTGGAGGTGGTCCGCAGCCCCAGGGCCATGCTCCTACCCGTTTTCGGAAGCTCAGTGAAGCTTGCCTCGAAAGAGAGTTTAGGGTTTAGGGTTTGGGGTTTAGGGCTTAGGCCCCTGAACCCTAAGCTCCTAAACCCCCCCCCCCCCCCCCAAAAAAAAAAAGTAAACAAAGAGAAGAGGCACGAATTTGACCTTGGAACCTGCACAAAGCCCAATCGTTTCGGGTTCGGAAGCTGGGGGTTTCGGGTTTCGGTTCAGGAAATTAGGTGGAGTTGGCGCTTAGGGTTTGGATGGTTACGAACACCCTATGCTACAGGGTTTAGGGTTGATCGTTACTGTTTGTTCATGTTTGTTCATCTTAGGGGTTTACGAAAGTAAAAAGCACGGAAAATAGACCCCCCAAATAGTAAAAAAAAAAACCTCACAATAAGGACCCCAAGAAGGTACCCCTACTTTCGGAAACCACCACATGAACCCTAAACCCTAAACCCTAAACCCTAAACCCTAAACCCTAAACCCTAAACCCTAAAGCCAAAACCAACCCTAAACCCTAAACCCTAAGCCCTAAACCCTAAACCCTAAACCCCCCCACCTGGAAGAAGCCATTAGGTTGCATTCGGTGTGATGTTCTCAGGCTGTTCCCTCATCTTCAAGCCTAGCAAATCTGCCCCAGATCTTGGAAACCCTAAAAACCCTAAACCCTAAACCCTAAACCCTGAACCCTAAACCCTAAACCCTAAACCCTAAACCCTAAACCCTAAACCCTAAACCCTAAACCCTAAACCCTAAACCCTAAACCCTAAACCCTAAACCCTAAACCGTCCGTTTATACGAACAGTCCTTCACTAGGGAGTATAGTAGGGGGTACTATAGTCCCTATGAAGGACTGTTAGTATAAGGCGGAACATCCGAGCCCAAACCCTTGTGGTATCTTCGTTGCGCAAGAGCTTGGCGCTTCAGAGGTACTGTGGGGTTAGGCTGGGGGTCTTGCAATTTAGAGGGTTTCGGGACCCTGAGCCTACCACTACTGTAGGTTTAATGATCTAGGGCTTCCTGGGGTTTAGGGTTTAGGATTTAAGTTTTCCTGGTAAAGCTGATGGTCAACCCTAAACCCTAAACCCTAAACCCTAAACCCTAAACCCTAAACCCTAAACCCTAAGTTTCTCTTAGGGTAGTTTCATGGTGGGGTTTAGGGTTTAGGGTTGCGGGATCGGGGTTTAGGGTATAGAGTTTCGGGCTTAGGGGATCCCTTCAGCTCACGTAAAGGGGGAATTCGAGGGCTCAGGAGGCGACTACGGGGCTGTAGGGCTTGGGACTTGGCATCTAGGTGGGCTTGTGAGGGTAAGATGCTGGAAACACTTCCTAAACCCTAAACCCTAAAATGGCTTATGAGAATCCTATCTTAGGTTGAAAGATGGGATGTTTCCCCTTATACTAACAACCCTTCTACTCCATATACCAGCACACAAAACACAGCCCCCCAAAAAAGGATATCGGACCCCCCACTTAGGGGATAGGAGTAGGGGGGACCCTTGGGGCTCACAGCCCTTAGTAGGGATTAGAATTATGGAATACTAGAATCCCTTTTTGGTTACCCCCATTCAGTTAAGGATGCCCGTAGATACTCATAGGGTTTAGGGTTTAGGGTTCAGGGTTTCGGGGAGTTTCGTGCCGGACTTAAACAACACTGCGGAAGCACCGTCGGGACACCCACCGAGGAACTTGAACGGCCTCAGCCCAGACCCCGCTATGGTTTAGGGTTTACGCGGGCGCTGCCTGGGTATATCAGTTGGGGTTAGGGCTGAGGGCTTTAGATTTCCTAATCCGGAAGTAAACCCCAAACCCTAAACCCTAAACCCTAAACCCCAAACCCCAAACCCTACTCAATCCCAGAGCCCAGGAGCATTCTCCGGCTGGGCGGGCCCAGAGGCGAAGTGATCCCCTGGGATTACGACGCCGACTTTGTGCTGATGCAGTCGTTTGGAGTCCAACAAGGGTTTGGGGTCTGAGGTTTAGGGTTATAGGCTTTGGAGTAGAGGTTTGGAGTTCAGGGTTTAGGGTTTGAAGTTTAGGGTTTAGGGTTTGGAGTTCAGTTTAGGGTTTGGAGTGTAGTTTAGGGTTTGGAGTTTAGGGTTTAGGGTTTGGAGTTTAGGGTTTAGGGTTTGGAGTTTCGGGTTGGGTCTTAGAGTTCAGGGTTTAGAGGTTTTGAGGCTTGGGGGGGGGGGGGGGGGGAGTGGTCTGATAGGTTTGGGTTTTGGGCTCGTGTTAACGAGGGTTGGAATTTTGGGTTCTTTGGGGAGAACTATCAAAAAACAAATAACGATCAACAAACTACATAACTATGCTCTACACAGAGGACAGCGCAGAGAGACCGGGCCATTATGTAGCATGTGTACGGCCCTCTGAGCAACACAAAGGCCTTGCAGGCGTGGCGCAGCATCCCCAAACTTCGTGCAATCCAAATGGCGATGGGTCCTGTCCTGCTCCGCCAATGAAGGGTGCCATGTGAACCCCTGCTTCCTGCAACCCCAGCACCGAAAAGGAGATGCTTGAAGCTATGTGTGCCATGGGTGTTCCCTCTTGCTTGCGCCCCAACGATCCCAACTCTGCTATGGACTGGGCTTCCTCTTGCATGCAGGCCGACGGTTCCGTGCGGTCCACGCCTAGCAGGGCCTGTGCAGCTCAAGCGGTGCAGTCGCACCCTTGCAACAGCAACCTAGCCTTCGACAGTGCCTGCGTGCCACAGTGTCAGCTCAGCCAGAGTTTGCTTGATCGCATGTCCTCCGCTGTAACAGACCTGCCAGGTTGCGCCTTCACCTCCCGCCATTTCGCTTGCTCAGCTTACGTCTTGTGCTTTGCCGCGTCATTGCAGTTCTTGCCCTGCCTCTTCTTCTCCCAGGAGCGTCGCCGCAACAGTTCTAGACGCGTCCAGGTCTTCCAGGTCTCGTGAAGCGGACGGTTTCGCTTCTGCCAACTCAGCAGCACGCGGCGTCTCCCTGCTCGTCTCTATGCATTCCTTTGTGGGTCCCCCCCACAAGCAGTGCAGCATCGGTACTTCCTCCCACGCAGGAGGAACATCAGTCTGCTGCAGCAGGGTTTTTCGCGGAGCCACAAGGTCACAGCCAACCATGAGGACAGGTGTGAGTCGCCGCTGCCTTCCGACTACTCAGGGTTCTGCTACTGCAACTCACCAAATGACAAAGCTAGCGTTGACTTCAGCCCAGTGTCCTGCCCCCCCCCCCGAGAGCCCGCCAAACAAGACCTTGCACTTCTCGGATTCAACTGCAGGAGGCACGCCGCAGGACGTCAGTCCTGAAGACAGGATCCTATACACACCTCTTTATTTCGGAAGGTTGAGGAATGGGAGGCTCATCAAAACCGCAGGCGAGTGTCTGCTGCGGTGCCTCAGGTCCCTGCGTGGTCCTTGCAGGCCATTGATGAGGGGGGGGCGCTAGAAACCGGCCGTTCCCACGCCGAAGATCTCAATTCTGCTCTGGACTGCTCTTCGCGCTGCTCTGACAGAGGTGCGGACTTTTCAGGCCTTGGTTTGTATATGAACGGAGGCGCCGCGACGTCGCCCGACGTGCAGACCATGTGCAACACCCTGCAAAGCATTGGCGTGCCGGCAGCTTCGGCAAGACAGGCAGCCCGACGGCACCCAGACGATTTGAATGCCGCGCTAGACTGGGCTTGCTCCTCGCAGAGAAGACGCTCCGCACACCAACCACGCCGTGCAGCAGAGACCGTGTTGAGAGTTCACCTCGCGATGTCGAAGCCAGTGATCTCGACAGTCTTGCATCAGCGGCGCCGTCGCTTGCCATTCCGGTGTCTTGGATTGAACCTGCTTTGCGTAGCCGCGAGGCTCATGCGACAACTCCAGCCACCTTGTTAGACCCCAGCAGCCCCAGCCCAGCCATTTCACCTTCGCAGGCTTCCGATGCAATTGTTCCTACATTCATTTTGTTTGGGGGGAGCACTGTATTCCGTGCGGCGTGAGCGATTAACTGCATGATTCTGATAATATTGGAGAACATTATTCGTGCTGAAGGTGTGAATAAAATAAACGCAAAGAAAAGTGAATACAAAAGGCTTAGAATTATAGAGGCCATTACAATATTAATATTAAGGCACAATTCTGAATAGAATTACAAGAACTTGAAATCCAAAGAACTTTTCATGACATCTTTTCCTTTGTTCTCTTTTCGTTCGTAAACTCACTTAATAAATAAACGAAATGAAGGAGAAAGAAGTGGGGAAATTATTGAGTGAATTCCTGAATTAAATCTCTGGCTTTTTCTCCTTCACTTCGTTCATCCTTTTTGTCTTTCATTTCGTTCCTTATATATGGAATGAACGAACTAAACCATAACACTAATACTAATGTGATGAGAGAACACGGGCTAACTTAATAAATGAGCCGTGCGTCTGCGGAGTCGGGCAAGCTTGCTTCGAACGAATCCCTTCCAAACCCATGATGCGGGCATTGTGTTTGCAAATGGGGGGGGCTGCCCCCCCCCCCCCAAACCCCCCGCTTTTTTTCAAGTCGGGCAAGCTTGCTTCAAACGAATCCCTTCCAAACCCATGATGCGGGCATTGTGTTTGCATGCTTCAAACAAATCCCTTCCAAACCCATGATGCGGGCATTGTGCTTGCAAATGGGGGGGGGGGGCCTCCCCCCTCCCAACCCCCTCGTTTTTTTTTCTGAGCCGGGCAAGTTTGCTTCAAAGCTGAAGCCCTTCCAAACCCATGATGCGGGCATTTTGTTTGCAAATGGGGCCTGCTTTTTTTTTCTGAGCCGGGCAAGTTTGCCTCAAAGCCTATGAAGCCTTTCCAAACCCATGATGCGGGCAGGAATTGTTTTCAAGCCCGCGATGCCAGCCTTGTGTTAGCTTTCACTGCTGTAGGCAACGCCGCCCGCTGGGGCCATGCTACAAAATCAGGAATACTGTATCTTGCTGCATTTTTAGCTATTTTAAGTTTTGGATACATATTTGTTTTTTGATAGTTGTAGTTCAGTTGTCTTGATAGTTATTTAATTTTTGTTGATAGTTCACCCCCGTTCTTTGGGCTGGGTTGAGCGGTTTCGTGTTGCTTGGCGGATTTCGCGTCTGGGGGAGGTACTGCTGTGCATACTGTGGGCGCTGTAGCTGACATGGATTTCTGGGCCATTGCACTGGTACCAAGCCGTACAGGGACCTGGACCTTAGGGGTTATCCAGGGGTTTCTCAGGGGCTAGTTTTATCGGGGAATAAGATTAAGGGCCCCTTCTAGGGGTTAAGCGTCTGTAAAGAATTCCCCTGCAACCCTGGCCCTACTCCCTCATGCCTCGCTGCGTCTAAGGCCTGGCATAGATGTGAGCAAGCTCCAGAGCCTTTTGGAGGGCGATGGCTTTACCGTGAGCTACGGCGATGTGGGGACGCCCTACAAGGGCGATTCAGGCCCCCGCAGTCTTAGCGAAGTGCTCAAAGGGCTCAGGGTGTCAAGTGTATAGGGTTTTGGAGTTTGTTGTTTCTATTCTTTTTGTTTGTTTTTTGTTTTTTTTTTTTGGGGGGGGGGGAGGGGGGCGGGGTGAGAATTTAGTGCTCAGAGGGTTCAGGGCGTACAGGGTTGGCTTACGACTTAAGGCTTACCTGGGTCAGTAGCCTCTGCACCAGAGGAAGAAGATGCGGGGGCTCGTTTTCGTTTTTCAGTGGCATGCATGCAGGATACTCGAATGGGTAGAGTTTAAGGGCTCTTGGTGTGGAGTTTTGTATTTCGGGATGAAGACTTCGACCGAATAAAGGATAAATGCCACGGTGCTACGCAATCTCCCAAACACTGCACTGAAGGCTCGGCAACTTTGTTGTAAGTTCCCTAAACCCTAAACCCTAAACCCTGAACCCTAAACCCTAAACCCTAAACCCTAAACCCTAAACCCGTGTGTCAGTTAAAACCTGCTCGGTAACCTAGATGCCAAGCACCCTGAGCCAATTTAAGCTCACCCTGAACCCTATAAACCCAGACCTTACAGTAAACTCCAGAAAGTTGGAACCATGGCTTGAGCATGATTAGAGCTGGGATTCGCTTGAGTGTGCCTTTTGGGGTAGGGGGATACGGATGTCCAACTTTTTGGAGTCTGCTACAAGCCCTAAACCCTAAACCCTAAACCCTAAACCCTAAACCCTAAACCCAGAGGTGGGGAGGTCCACCTTCAGGCGGAGTATCACGATCCAGATCTGAATGTCACTGCCGAGGCTTAGGCTGCACAGTATGTTGAATGCCCTATTCGTGTGGCTAAATCTAAGATAGGGTTTAGGGTTTAGGGTTTAGGGTTTAGGGTTTAGGGTTTAGGGTTTAGGGTTTAGGGTTTAGGGTTTAGGGTTTAGGGTTTAGGGTTTAGGGCTTAGGGTTTAGGGATTCAGGCTTGGGGGTCGCATGGTTACCTGGGAGCCCAGCTGTAGCTCCTTCCCCCCAAGTTTTACCTGTTCTTCCCACAGCCCCTAAAGGTTCGAGGCTCCCCCTAAACTCTAAACCCTAAACCCTGAACCCTGAACCCTAAAACCCTAAACCCTGAACCCTAAACCCTAAACCCTAAACCCTAAACCCGAAACCCTAAACCCTAAACCCTAAACCCTAAACCCTAAACCCTAAACCCTAACCTTTGAGCGTCAGAGAGGACATCGATCTCTGGGTGTCCTTCAAAAGCTTGGGCGTCAGTGCGACGCTGCCCCGCACGGAGTCGCAGCTGTACTCACTGCCCGTGACAGCTTCTGGGCTTCTTCCAGGTGGGGCGTTTAGGGTTTAGGGTTTAGGGTTTAGGGTTTCGGGTTTAGGGTTTAGGGTTTAAGGTTACGGTTTAGGGTTCAGGGTTTAGGTTCATGTCGTGGTTTCCGAAAATAATAGGTACCTTATTGGGGTGCTTGTACTATATTGAAAGGGAACCCTGCCATTTGGGGGTCTATATTCGGGGTCGGGGTCCCGTATTTTCGCAAGATTTACCTTAGGAAGCCCAAACCATCCCTTTTGTTGCTTTTTTAAAACAACCCTTGTATTATGGTGTTCTTAGGTAACCGACCAACATCAGTAGGTTTTGGGTGTTTGAACAGGCTAGAGGCAAGCTTTTGGAGATTTCCGGTCTCTTTTGCTTGAGGGTCCAGAATACGTGCTGAGCCAATAAGTTAGGGTTTCGGCGCCAGGGTTTAGAGTTGAACTTGAAACGTTTCGGGTTTTCTTACTTTGTGGCATAATAAAGTTCGACCTGTTTATTCCTTAGGTTATTGGAGAAGTAAGAATATCTTCTCGGTCTGGCTAGCGGCTAGAGCCTAGATTGACGCGACTTAAATGCTATAGCCAAACCCCCAACCCCCAACCCCCAACCCCCAACCCCCAACCCCCAACCCCCAACCCCCAACCCCCAACCCCCAACCCCCAACCCCCAACCCTAAACCCTAAACCCTAAACCCTAAACCCTAAACCCTAAACCCTAAGTACGAGGGACCTTTATGTACTATTTGGCGCGTGGCTTGCTGCCTACCACACAACATACTTAATTTAAGAATTTAAGGAATTTAAGGTTTTTTAAAAATTTTAAAAAGCCCTTTTTAAATTTTAAAAAAACCTTGAATTCCTTAAATTCCTAAATACCTAATTTAGGAATTTAAGGAATTTAAGGTTTTTTTAAAATTTAAAAAGGCCCTTTTTAAAATTTAAAAAATTTAAAAAGGCCCTTTTTAAAATTTAAAATAACCTTAAATTCCTTAAATTCCCAAATAGCGAATTTAGGAATTTAAGGAATTTAAGGAATTTAAGGTTTTTTTTGAAATTTAAAAAAGGGCCGGCCCAACAATTTTATTTACGCAATTTCAGAATTTAAGGAATTTAAGGTTTTTTTAAAATTTAAAAAGGCCCTTTTTAAAATTTAAAAAATTTAAAAAGGCCCTTTTTAAAATTTAAAAAAACCTTAAATTCCTTAAATTCCTAAATTAGGTAAATAAAATTATTCGACCGGCCCTTTTTTTAAATTTTAAAAAAACCTTAAATTCCTTAAATTCCTTAAATTCTTAAATACCTAATTTAAGAATTTAAGGAATTTAAGGTTTTTTTTAAATTTAAAAAGGCCCTTTTTAAAATTTAAAAAAATTAAAAAGGCCCTTTTTAAATTTTAAAAAAACCTTAAATTCCTTAAATTCCTAAATAGCTAATTTAGGAATTTAAGGAATTTAAGGTTTTTTTAAAATTTAAAAAAGGGCCGGCCCAACAATTTTATTTACGCAATTTCAGAATTTAAGGAATTTAAGGTTTTTTTAAAATTTAAAAAGGCCCTTTTTAAAATTTAAAAAAAATTAAAAAGGCCTTAAATTCCTAAATAGCTAATTTAGGAATTTAAGGAATTTAAGGAATTTAAGGTTTTTTTAAATTTAAAAAAGGGCCGGCCCAACAGTTTTATTTACGCAATTTCAGAATTTAAGGAATTTAAGGTTTTTTTAAAATTTAAAAAGGCCCTTTTTAACATTTAAAAAATTTAAAAGGCCCTTTTTAAAATTTAAAAAATTTAAAAAGCCCTTTTTTAAAATTTAAAAAAACCTTAAATTCCTTAAATTCCTTAAATTCCTAAATTAGGTAAATAAAATTATTCGACCGGCCCTTTTTTAAATTTTAAAAAAAACCTTAAATTCCTTAAATTCCTTAAATTCTTAAATGCCTAATTTAAGAATTTAAGGAATTTAAGGTTTTTTTTAAAAATTTAAAAAGGCCCTTTTTAAAATTTAAAAAAATTAAAAAGGCCCTTTTTAAATTTTAAAAAACCTTAAATTCCTTAAATTCCTAAATAGCTAATTTAGGAATTTAAGGAATTTAAGGAATTTAAGGTTTTTTTAAAATTTAAAAAAGGGCCGGCCCAACAATTTTATTTACGCAATTTCAGAATTTAAGGAATTTAAGGTTTTTTTTAAAATTTAAAAAGGCCCTTTTTAAAGTTTAAAAAATTTAAAAAGGCCCTTTTTAAAATTTAAAAAAACCTTAAATTCCTTAAATTCCTAAATAGCTAATTTAGGAATTTAAGGAATTTAAGGAATTTAAGGTTTTTTTAAAATTAAAAAAAGGGCCGGCCCAACAATTTTATTTACGCAATTTCAGAATTTAAGGAATTTAAGGTCTTTTTAAAATTTAAAAAGGCCCTTTTTAAAATTTAAAAAATTTAAAAAGGCCCTTTTTAAAATTTAAAAAATTTAAAAAGGCCCTTTTTAAAATTTAAAAAAACCTTAAATTCCATAAATTCCTTAAATTCCTAAATTAGGTAAATAAAATTATTCGACCGGCCCTTTTTTAAATTTTAAAAAAACCTTAAATTCCTTAAATTCCTTAAATTCTTAAATACCTAATTTAAGAATTTAAGGAATTTAAGGTTTTTTTAAAATTTAAAAGGGCCCTTTTTAAAATTTAAAAAATTTAAAAAGGCCCTTTTTAAAATTTAAAAAAACCTTAAATTCCTTAAATTCCTAAATAGCTAATTTAGGAATTTAAAGAATTTAAGGAATTTAAGGTTTTTTTAAAATTTAAAAAAGGGCCGGCCCAACAATTTTATTTACGCAATTTCAGAATTTAAGGAGTTTAAGGTTTTTTAAAATTTAAAAAGGCCCTTTTTAAAATTTAAACAAATTAAAAGGCCCTTTTAAAAAAACCTTAAATTCCTTAAATTCCTTAAATTCCTTAAATTCCTAAATTAGGTAAATAAAATTATTCGACCGGCCCTTTTTTAAATTTTAAAAAAACCTTAAATTCCTTAAATTCCTTAAATTCTTAAATACCTAATTTAAGAATTTAAGGAATTTAAGGTTTTTTTTAAAATTTAAAAGGGCCCTTTTTAAAATTTCAAAAATTTAAAAAGGCCCTTTTTAAAATTTAAAAAAAACTTAAATTCCTTAAATTCCTAAATAGCTAATTTAGGAATTTAAGGAATTTAAGGAATTTAAGGAATTTAAGGTTTTTTTAAAATTAAAAAAAGGGCCGGCCCAACATTTTATTTACGCAATTTCAGAATTTAAGGAATTTAAGGTTTTTTTAAAATTTAAAAAGGCCCTTTTTAAAATTTAAAAAATTTAAAAAGGCCCTTTTGAAAATTCAAAAAAAACTTAAATTCCTTAAATTCCTTAAATTCTTAAATTAAGTAAATAAAATTATTCGACCGGCCCTTTTTTAAATTTTAAAAAAACCTTAAATTCCTTAAATTCCTTAAATTCTTAAATACCTAATTTAAGAATTTAAAGAATTTAAGGTTTTTTTAAAATTTAAAAAGGTCCTTTTTAAAATTTAAAAAATTTAAAAAGGCCCTTTTTAAATTTTCAAAAAACCTTAAATTCCTTAAATTCCTAAATCGCTAATTTAGAAATTTAAGGAATTTAAGGAATTTAAGGTTTTTTTTAAATTTAAAAAAGGGCCGGCCCAACAATTTTATTTACGCAATTTCAGAATTTCAGGAATTTAAGGTTTTTTTAAAATTTAAAAAGGCCCTTTTTAAAATTTAAAAAATTTAAAAAGGCCCTTTTTTAAATTTAAAAAATCCTTAAATTCCTTAAATTCCTAAATAGCTAATTTAGGAATTTAAGGAATTTAAGGAATTTAAGGTTTTTTTAAAATTTTAAAAAGGGCCGGCCCCACAATTTTATTTACGCAATTTCAGAATTTGAGGAATTTAAGGTTTTTTTAAATTTTAAAAAGGCACTTTTTAAAATTTAAAGAAGCCTTAAATTCCCTAAATTCCTTAAATTCCTAAATTAGGTAAATAAAATTATTCGGCCGGCCCTTTTGTAAATTTTAAAAAAACCTTAAATTCCTTAAATTCCTTAAATTCTTAAATACCTAATTTAAGAATTTAAGGAATTTAAGGTTTTTTAAAATTTAAAAAGGGCTTTTTTAAATTTTAAAAAAAACCTTAAGTTCCTAAATGCCTAATTTAGGAATTTAAGGAATTTAAGGTTTTTTAAATTTAAAAAAAAAACATCTTACTTGTTTGACCCCTCGAGGGGCCCACCCCATCATCCCCCATCATTCTTAAGGTAGGTTGTTTTTTTTTAGGGTGGCCTGTATCCTTAGGGTTGAGTTTTTGTTTGGTGGTAGCCAGCATTTTTAGGGTAGTCTGGACTTGCTGGGATAGCCTGCATGCTTAGGTTTGAGTTTTGTGTTTGCTGGTAGCCTAGATTTTTAGGGTAGCCTGGAGGCAGACCATGTTGGAATTTCATGCGATCGCGCTGAAACGCTCGAGGCATTTGTTTTGAAACTCCCGCTTTAGCAGCAATGCCTTACTCCAAGTGCAAGATGTGCCTTGTGCGACGCGACCGCTGCAAATGCGAACACACACCTATCATTGCATTAGCAACGAGCGCTACGTCTTCTCAGAAGAGCAAGCCGTCTCCACAAAGCACACGTGCTCTGGCCACCAAGAAGAACATCATGAAGTCCAAGCCACAGGTTTCAGCCAAGAAGTCAAGTATCTCGGACGCTAAGCCCGAGAGTGTTATCCCCGATACCGCGGAGCCTAAGACCGGGAACGTGCCGACAAAGTCCGAAGCCATCATCTTGCAGGAGATTGAACTGGAGAGGGTGCGCTTGGCGCGTGTACGTGCCGAAGCTGACATTTTGAAGGCTAAAGCTATCCGTGAAAAGGCGAAATGGGATCGACAAGACCAGAAAGCTCGTGAGGCGACTTGGTGGAATGGTTGGGGACAAAGCCGCGGATCATGGTGGCAGGCCAAAGGCAAAGCGAGCCACAGGGAGTCTGCTGAGCGGTGGAGCGGCGAAGCCCTCCGATCAGCTCAGAATGATGGGGTTAACTAAGTTATACCTTATCTGAAGCAAAATGATGAACGTCTGCATCCTTGAGCGCCCGCGCAAACCGTAAAAATAACCGTCAACAGCACTGTGTCCGAGCATGCAGGGTCGAGAGTCCCAGGGGGTCCAAAGGGCCTCAAAGGTCCAAGATTCAAGGGTCCACACTCCAAGGCTCCAAGAGTCTCAGGGTCCAAGGGTCCCAGAGTCACAGCGGGCAAGGGTCCAGAGGTCCAGGGGTACAAGAGTCCACGCTCCAAGGCTCCAAGAGTCTGAGGCCAAGGGTCGCAGCGTCCAAGCGTGCAAGGGTCCGAGGGTTCAAGGGTCCAAGGGTCCAAGGGTCCAAGGGTCCAAGGGTCCAAGGGTCCAAGGGTCAAGGTTAAGGGTTTAGGGTTTAGGGTTTAGGGTTTAGGGTTTAGGGTTTAGGGTTTAGGGTTTAGGGTGAAAGGTCCAAGATTTCAAGGGAAGGCTCCAAGAGTCTCGGGGTCCAAGGGTCCGTCCTAGCGTGCAAGGGTCCAAGAGTCCCAGCGTGCAAGGGTCCAAGGGTCCAGGGGTCCAAGAGTCCAGGGGTCCAGGGGTGCAGGGGTCCAAGCGTCCACGCTCCAAGGCTCAAGGGTCCAAGGGTCCAGGGGTCCAGGGGTCCAAAGGTCCAGGGCTGGCAGGGCCGCGTGTGGTCTGGACGGGGGCCAGGAGCTTGGCGCGGATACGGGAAAGCGTGCAAGCAAGTTCGAACACAACAATTGTACCTGAACTGCAGGCGACTTGTCGCTTCGTGGGATGGGCGGGATGCTCAGATCAAAATTAGCTTAGCCACAGAGAAGAAAAAAAAAGCAATAAACACGAATGAGGCGCCGGATGCTCTCGACCGGACGGCCGGGCGCCAATTTGAAGTGTAGGGTTTAGGGTTTAGTCTCAGGGTTCACAGTTTAAGGTTTCCTACTCTGTGTCCTAGACTCTCTAGACTCCAAGACTCAGCCCCCAAGCCAAGCTCTCTTAGAAGTCGAGCCCCTATTCCAGAAAGAATAAGGCCTTGCACCCTCAACCCTAAACCAGAAGGCCCTGAACCCATCAGGAGGCTCCGGCCCACTATTCATCAGCCCTGAGAGGGGGGGCTGGGGTCTAGGGTTTAAGGTTTAGGGCTTACGGTCTAGGGTTGAAGGTTTCGGATGTAGGATAAAGTTTAAGAAAAATAACAAGCAGCCTCTCAGGCGACTCAACCTGCCTGGCGCTCAAAAGTGACAGGGAGAAAAGGGAGGGAGAGAAAGAGAAAGAGAGAAGGAAAGAGAGGCAGAGAGGGAGAGAGATAGAGAGAGAGAGAGAGAGAGAGAGAGAGAGAGAGAGAGAGAGAGAGAGAGAGAGAGAGAGAGAGAGAGAGAGAGAGAGAGAGAGAGAGAAAGAGAGTCTAAAGTTCGCGACAAAAACTGTCAGGTGACCCAGCCTGCCTGGCGCCCAAAAATGACAGAGAGGAAGAGAGGAAGAGAGGAAGAGAGAGAATTGAAGAAAAAAACAATAACTGAGGTCGTGACCTACGGGGCGACGTCAGCTGTCGGGCACCCGTCGGCCGAACAAAAAAGAAAGAGTAAGAAAGAAAAGACAGCTCGCAAACCCTAAAATCTCTAATCCCCAAGCGTGGAGTGCGCAAGCCCGCACCTGCCGTGTAGGGTTTAGGGTTTTGGTCTAAGGGTCTGCGGTTGAAGGTTTTGGGCTTGTGGTTTAGGCTTTAAGTTTTAGGGTTTATGGTCTACGGTTAGGGTTTTTGCGGTTTAGGGTTTACGGTCCAAGGCCTAGGGTTAATTTCGAATGCAGAGTGTGCAATCTAAAGTTCGTGACAAAAAGTGTCAGGTGACCCAGCCTGCCTGGCGCCCAAAAATGACAGAGAGGAAGAGAGGAAGAAAGGGAGAGAGGAAGAGAGGAAGAGAGGAAGAGAGGAAGAGAGGAAGAGAGGAAGAGAGGAAGAGAGGAAGAGAGGAAGAGAGGAAGAGAGGAAGAGAGAGAATTAGAGAAAAAAAAAATAACTGAGGTCGTGACGTACGGGGCGACGTCAGCTGCCGGGCACCCGTCAGCCGAACAAAAAAGAGTAAGAAAGAAGAGACAGCTCCCAACCCCAAAAACCTCTAATCCTCAAGCGTGGAGTGCGCAAGCCCGCGCCTGCCGTGTAGGGTTTAGGGTTGTAGTCTAAGGGTCTGCGGTTAAGGGTTTTGGGCTTGTGGTTTAGGGTTTATGGTCTAGGGTTAGGGTTTCGGGCGTGGGTCTATGGTTCAAAGTTCAAGGAAGTGAGATGCGCAGCCGTCATGTAACGCGCAACAACAAATAAGGTCGTGAGCTGCAGACCTACGCCAGCTGCCGGGCTCCTGTCTCCTCGACAACAGGGAACGAGTAAGCTAGAGGGATACAGAAACAGACAAAGGGAGAGAGAGAGAGAGAGAGAGAGAGAGAGAGAGAGAGAGAGAGAGAGAGAGAGAGAGAGAGAGAGAGAGAGAGAGAGAGAGAGAGAGAGAGAGAGAGAGAGAGAGAGAGAGAGAGAGAGAGAGAGAGAGAGAGAGAGAGAGAGAAAGAGAGGGGAAGGGAGGGAGAGTGAGTGAGTGAGTGAGTGAAGATCCCAAAACCTAAAACCCTCAATCCGAAATGTGGGGCCGACTTCACACCTGGCGGGTCGACAGAAACTTGGGGTGTAGCAAGAAGCTGCAAAATGCAGACAGACAACAAGAACAAAACAATGCTTTCAACAACCTTGTCGACAGCGGCTCATTAGGGGGAAAGGGAACTGTCGGCTAGTTGTGTTTCTTACAAGCAGCAAGCGCAGCATCTGTGTTTGGTGTGCTTGAATCTCAGCGGTCCATTGGGTGGAAAGCGAGATGTGATGACTGTCAAGACAGAATGCATACGCGCAGTTGTTCTTCCGATGCCATTGTGACTGTGGATCGGCAAATCTTGCATGAACCCCTACGTTACACGTGTGCGACGGTTGGCAATCGAGCTCCACACCCTCGAATTTCAATGTCGCCTGCGCGTATGGATGATGCAGGGTTTCGGTCATTCACACACACACATGCTCTTTCGAAGCATTGCAAGGACAGCAATGTTAAGATTCAGGGTTTGGAGGGGATGACCTGCGTAACAACAGTCTGGAGACATGGCAGGCTTTCGGAAACTTTGGTCAGACTCTGGTCTCTAGTCACGGCTGACGAAAGTCAACTTCCAGTGCGTGAGGACCATGTGTGAGGGGCCAGGGTTTCCCACCAATTTCGAATTAATTTCAAATCCAGTTGCAAGATCGCTGCTTTTAGAGGGAACTGCAATTTCTGCTCCGCTTTTTGAAAGCCCGGAACCTCTGAGATTTGTGTTTTATTGGAATTACGCGTAGAAAATGTAGTTTCCTCTTAACGGCTATCTTGTAACTGGATTTTGAAAGTATTTAGAAACTAATTTGAAACTAATTAGAAACCAGGGAAACGAATTTGAAACTTGAAAAACGTTGCATTTCTGCTTTCTGGCACTTGGCCACATCCAAGCAAGAGGAGAGCTTAGGCTTGAAGCTGCTCAAAGCACATCTCCGACTTTCTTCCCAAACGCCATTCCAGTAACAACTCTTGCCCAAGCAGCCATGCAGTCACAAGGCAGTAAATTATCTTGTCCGAGACAGTATGACTTCAAGATCTGACTTGACTGTAATTCGCTGTAGTGCTGGGAAACTTGGAAGCTAGGAAAACTAGACCAAAGCTCTTGAACCCTGGAATCTGAAAGCTTAGAATTCAAGGGAAAGGCGCAGCTACTGTCCCAACGTGCTGGATCCTAAGCCTGAAATCCTGATTCGAGTCAAGAAAACACTAGCATCCTCATCATAGGAAGCGAAAGGCGCTAGGACCTTCGCGAGGTCAAGCCTAGACCTCTGCCACGGAAGCCGGTAGCCAGGGCCTCGACCCTTGCCTGGGCCCTCCCCCCTCCGTCTCGCCAACAAACACGCGCGCAGATGGCCAAGCCTCTGCCGATGCCTGTGGCCTCCATGGCCTTGGCCCAAGAGCTCTGCCTGGGCCTTCCCCCTATCCCGTTTCGCCAACAAGCGCATGCGCAGGCACAGTCGTAGGTGTTACCAGAGGTGCCCCTCTCGGCTTCTCCAGAAGCACACGCTCGCACACCCCCTTGGCGCGTGGTCGCCTCAGCGTCCAGCACGACGCTTCATCACAAACGATTGCACCTTGGCCTGCTTCAGGTACAGCCCGAAGTCTCGACAACGCCTGTGAAGTTCTCAGAGACTGATTGCACAGAAAACTTATGTAAATATAAAAGCAGCTTTGTTTCCCTGCAAAGGCGTCATCAACACCTCCTTGGCGCGTGGCCACCTCAAGAGCTGACACGACGCTTCAAAAGGTTGTGAAACACCGCCGGCTGACGTGACGTTTGTCTCTCCAGCGACAATGCAGTTTGCCGGCCTTAGGTACGTCCTGAAGTTCCGGAAACCAAGACTGCTGTGAAGCTCTCAGAGGGTGGTCGTCAAAACGTAGCCCAACAAGAATGTCAGACTTCTGCCCAGGCGTTGGCCCCTCCCACTTGTGTAGTGGCTGCCTAAGCAGCTGATGCAACGCCTGCTTTTGCTTGTGCCGCCTGCACGGTCGAAAGAAAAGGTTTGATATTGGTAAGCCTCCGCTTACCAGGCAAAGGGTCCAGTCCAACCTGGCCCACCTCCAGGGTGGGTGGCCGCCTCAGTGGCTGTTTCCGAAGCTCAGCGCCTGACGCGAAGCCCACCTCTCCCAAGAACATGCATTTTCACCGGCTTCAGGTACCTCCTGGAAGTCCGAAGGCGCCGCCTGTGGAGCCCTCAGTGTAGCGAAACATCGCCACCAGCAAGTCCGAAATAGAATCAGCATTAGGCTCCTGCCGAGCCACTTTCTTCTTTCACTGAGTCCGCGTCGGTCTCAGAAGCCTACTCTCTCTCAAGAAAAGCGCGCCCTCGTACAACTTATGTGACTTCAGGCATCGCCTGAAGTTCCACAAGCAAAGGCCGTCAGATCCTCAGTGTATGTCGAATGAGCACGCTGCAATTGAAAAATACACTGTGCCCAAACACAATCATCGGCCTTGTCTCAAGGCGTCGCCGCTCCAGCGCCGCGTGCACGTCCCGGCATGATCGCGTGGGTTGCTATGTGGTTAGGTGGCTTAGCAGACGTAACGTAAGCCTACTACGTGGACTGATAAGTGACTTATATGTCCACTTAGTAAACTTACGCCTGATGTGTTAAGCCACCCTGACCACTTAGCAAACCGCGTGATCTTCCAAGACCGCAAAAAAATCTAGCCTAAGCCTCCGCGAACCAGGCAAAGTGTCCAGTCCAGCCTGGCCCACTGCCACGGAGGGTGGCCGCCTCAGTGGCTGTTTCCGAAGCTCAGCGCCTGACGCGAAGCTCACCTCTTCGACGAACATGCATTTTCACCGGCTTGAGGTACCTCTTGAAAGTACGAAGGCGCAGCCTGTGGAGCCCTCAGTGTAGCGAAACACCGCCACCAGCAAGTCCGAAAAAGAATCAGCATTAGGCTCCTGCCGAGCCACTTTCTTCTTTAAATGAGTCCGCTTCGGTCTCAGAAGCCTACTCTCTCAAGAAAAACGCACCACCACACAACTTCTCTGACTTCAGGCATCGTCTGAAGTTCCGAAAGCAAAGGCCGTGAGATCCTCATCAGTGTATGTCAAATGAGCATGCTGCAATTGAAAAATACACTGTGCCCAAACACAATCATCGGCCTTGTCTCAAGGCATCGCTGCTGGAGCGCCGCGCGTGCGTCCTGGCATGATCGCGCGGGTTGCTGTGAACGTAAGCCTACTACGTGGACTGATAAGTGACTTATAAGTCCACTTAGTAAGCTTACGCCAGATGTGTTAAGCCGCCCTGACCACTTAGCAAACCGCGTGATCTTCCAAGACCGCAAAAAAATCTAGCCTAAGCCTCCGCGAACCAGGCAAAGGGTCCAGTCCAACCACCTGGCCCACCGCCGTGGTGGGTGGCCGCCTCAGTGGCTGTTTCGGAAGCTCAGCGCCTGACGCGAAGCCCACCTCTCCCAAGAACATGCATTTTCACCGGCTTCAGGTACCTCCTGAAAGTCCGAAGGCGCCGCCTGTGGAGCCCTCAGTGTAGCGAAACATCGCCACCAGCAAGTCCGAAACAGAATCAGCATTAGGCTCCTGCCGAGCCACTTTCTTCTTTGACTGAGTCCGCGTCGGTCTCAGAAGCCTACTCTCTCCCAAGAAAAACGCATCCCCGCACAACTTATCTGACTTCAGGCATCGCCTGAAGTTCCGAAAGCAAAGAGCTCAGCGCCTGACGCGAAGCTCACCTCTCCAACGAACATGCATTTTCACCGGCTTCAGGTACATCCTGAAAGTTACAACGCGCAGCCTGTGGAGCCCTCAGTGTAGTGAAACACCGCCACCAGCAAGTCCGAAATAGAATCAGTAGGCTCCCGCCGAGCCACTTTCCTCTTTGACTGAGTCCGCGTCGGTCTCAGAAGCCTACTCTCTCCCAAGAAAAACGCACCCCCGCACAACTTATCTGACTTCAGGCATCGCCTGAAGTTCCGAAAGCAAAGAGCTCAGCGCCTGACGCGAAGCTCACCTCTCCAACGAACATGCATTTTCACCGGCTTCAGGTACATCCTGAAAGTCCCAATGCGCAGCCTGTGGAGCCCTCAGTGTAGTGAAACACCGCCACCAGCAAGTCCGAAATAGAATCAGCATTAGGCTCCCGCCGAGCCACTTTCCTCTTTGACTGAGTCCGCGTCGGTCTCAGAAGCCTACTCTCTCCCAAGAAAAACGCACCCCCGCACAACTTATCTGACTTCAGGCATCGCCTGAAGTTCCGAAAGCAAAGAGCTCAGCGCCTGACGCGAAGCTCACCTCTCCAACGAACATGCATTTTCACCGGCTTCAGGTACATCCTGAAAGTCCCAACGCGCAGCCTGTGGAGCCCTCAGTGTAGTGAAACACTTCCACCAGCAAGTCCGAAATAGAATCAGCATTAGGCTCCTGCCGAGCCACTTTCTTCTTTCACTGAGTCCGCGTCGGTCTCAGAAGCCTACTCTCTCTCAAGAAAAGCGCGCCCTCGTACAACTTATGTGACTTCAGGCATCGCCTGAAGTTCCACAAGCAAAGGCCGTCAGATCCTCAGTGTATGTCAAATGAGCACGCTGCAATTGAAAAATACACTGTGCCCAAACACAATCATCGGCATTGTCTCAAGGCGTCGCCGCTCCAGCGCCGCGTGCACGTCCCGGCATGATCGCGTGGGTTGCTATGTGGTTAGGTGGCTTAGCAGACTTAACGTAAGCCTACTACGTGGACTGATAAGTGACTTATCAGCCATGTAAGTCGACTCAGCTAACCTCGCGCAAGTCATGCAGCTGACATAATGTCCCATATACTTTCGAGAAAGTTAATTCAGCTGTGTGACTTGCGCGAGTTAGCTGACTCAGTATGTCGACTTAAATGGTTTATAATTCACTTATAAGTCCACTTAGTAAGCTTACGCTAGATGTGTTAAGCCGCCCTAACCACTTAGCAAACCGCATGATCTTCCAAGACCGTAAAAAATCTAGCCCAGCTAGCGCGCCAGCGGACGCAAACAGCCAAGGCCGCGAAGCGCTGCGAGCATGCTGGCTTGCCTAGATGGGTGCGTCACTGAGTGAAGGGCAAACAGTACGACTAGCAGCGACAAACATACCTCTGGCAGTTAGCAGGTCGCGACTGCTCTAGCTCGGAGCCGAGCTCGACAGCCGCAGCAAAAGAGTATACAAGAGTATACGTAATCGCGTGACTATGAGTTAGGTCCGAAGCCATGCAGACCGCCGCGCCACATGCTCAGCTTAACTCAAAAAGCGCGTGGCAAAAAAAACAAAATCTAACTGGTCGCCTCTGTCAGGAGCAGAAGCGACGCAAGAAAAGTGACGGAGTTTGGTGCTCAGTGCTGCAGTGACAAGATCTTGTGAATAAAACAACGGTTTTTTTTGAAAGCCATCAGACTCCGTCTTTCTCACCTTGCCCCTCTCTGCCCGCTTTTTCCTTTCAAAAATCCAACGTGTTTGAGGCTGCGCCTGGCAGCCTCATTGCTCAGTTCTGCCCGGATCTTTGCAACTGTTGTGTATGACGTGCTAATTACCGTCTGCATTTATAGACATGGTGGCTGGCTAGCCTTGACGTTTAGCTTGAGTAGCTTGCTGCGGCCCAGGCATGACTCCTGAGAGGGCATCCTGAGCGTGGCAAAGCAGCAAGTGCGAAAAGTGCATGCTTTAAGCCCGATTTACAAGGCCCTTGGTCTTCAACTACGATAACGGGCATATAAAAATATATGCAGATTGATGCTCAACCAAGAGCAGAAGCCAAATAATACACAAAGGTCCATGCCACTAAACCCTAAACCCTAAACCCTAAACCCTAAACCCTAAACCCTTAAACCAAAACTTTGGGGCTGAAGCTCTCGGCCCCTTCGGAAGCTCAGGTCAACAGCGACGTGCTGCAGTGGATGCGCTTCCGCAGCGACACAGCTCCTCGAACCTCGGTTGGCTTTTGGGCTTTTTTGTGTATTTTCCTGACTTGTGTTTAAACCCTAAACCCTAAACCCTAAACCCTAAACCCTAAACCCTAACCCTAAACCCTAAACCCTAAACCCTAAACCCTAAACCCTAAACCCTAAACCCTAAACCCCTTTAAAAGGGCCAACCCAGGAATCTTGAAGGACAAGCGAGGACTGCCGCGAGCCGCTCGGGCAGCGGTTAGTGGTTCATAGGGTTTGTAGGGTTTAGGGTTTAGGGTTTAGGGTTTAGGGTTTAGGGTTTAGGGTTTAGGGTTTAGGGCCTGAGTTTGGGTTATCCGAGTTTGACTTGGGATGTTCCCCCAAGCAGTCCTCAATCGGGACTAGAATAGGGGGTACTATAGTCCCTATGAAGGACTGTTAGAATAAGGGGTGACATCCCAAGGCAGCGCCCTTGGGGGCTTTTTGGTTTTCAGTTCCTTAAACCCTAAACCCGAAACCCTGAACCCTAAACCCTAAACCCTAAACCCTAAACCCTAAACCCTAAACCCTAAACCCTAAACCCTAAACCCTAAACCCTAAACCCTAAACCCTAAACCCTAAACCCTAAACCCTAAACCCTAAACCCTAAACCCTAAACCCTAAACCCTAAACCCTAAACCCTAAACCCTAAACCCTAAACCCTAAACCCTAACCCTCCCTAAACCATGCCAATCAGACCTCTGGGAAGTCTCCACAAGGCTGCAGAGTCTCAGCGGGGGTCAGGATGGAAGTTCAGAAAGCCACGTGTTCCGTTTAGGGTTTAGGGTTTAGGGTTCAGGTTTTAGGGTTTAGGGTTTAGGGTTTCGGCTTTAGGGTTTAGGGTTAAGGGCGTGTTGTTTGTTCTGGGTTGAGCTTTCGGACTTGTTGCCGAGGTCATCGGCTTCGAATGTCCCGGCCACAGTGCGTGCCTACCGGATGGCATCACATCTGAGCAGGGTTTCCGCGAGGGCGCGATGCCGGATGCCTTCGCCAAGCTGGATGTCTGGGACTAAAGCGTGTGCGGCAAAAGCTTCGGACCCGCAACTCCGCACCCAAAAGCCCTGGAGAGCCCAAGAGCTCTGATTTCCGAAAGCCCTGGTAACCCCTACACCTACAAAGCCTAACCTTGAACCCCGAACCCCCACCCTCCCCCCGCGTCTAAGCCCGCAAAGTTGCGTCCTAGATTAGATCCGGCCTACCCTACCCCTAAGCCCTACCAAACCATGAAACGACTTGTCCAAGCTGGTGTGGGTTTAGGATTTTCGGGGCTTAGGGCTTCAAGGTTTCCATGTTTTGGGGTTCTCAAGGGATGAAGACTCGTACCCCTAAGGTTGCACCCCTAAAGGTTCTCCTTAATATACTCCTAATCTGGCCCTTAAATTCCCTTAGGGATCCTTGACAGGGTCCCCAAAACCCAAGGGTACAACCTTAAGGGTCTAAGGTAGAACCCCTGAGGTTCAGGGCTTATGGTGTGTTTATGTGTTTTAGGCTGTAGGTATAAGGGTATAAGGGGGGGGCAATGCTCTTGGTTTGGAGCCTACATCTCGTAGATCTGCGGCCTTGCGAATCTGTGAATGCGAAACCGTAGAGCGCACAATCAGGTCTAGGGTTTATAGAGCTTAAGTTTAGGGTAATCCTAAACCCTCAACCCTAAACCCTAGTTGCACGCAGTCGTACACAATTTGCCCTAATGGCACTAGTGGGCCTACACAGCCATTGCACTGATCCCTCAACCCCAGACCCTCAACACGAAGCCCGTTGACCCTCCGCTGAAAAGCAAAACCTCAAACCCTTAGCCCCGCTGAACACAACCCTAAACCCTAAACCCTTATAAACCCTAAACCCTAAACCCTAAACCCTAAACCCTAAACCCTAAACCAGCTCTATCGGATGTAGGGTTCGGGGCTTCGCAGGGTTGAGAAAGAACCAAAAACCTTGGAGGTTCAGGATAGGCTTATCGCGTTTAGGGCATTGCGTGTGCGCCACCGCTTCTGACGATTAAGTCGCTACCATTTATAGGTCCGCTCCCCAAGGAACAGCCCTGGACCCCAAACACCCTCACCCCTATAAACCATACTTACACCGCAAAGTCCGAATTAGAGTCCTAAACGCTATAATCCCCATAAAACCGTATTTACCTCAAACCCTAAAGTCCTAAAGCCCCCAAATTCTGCAGCCCATATTATACCCAACCAAAGGGATCCAACTAAGCCAGTATGGTCTTTGGCCACATCTTATTCCGACGATAGGTGAACCTTGAACTTGTTGAGCTTCCTTATTTTGTAACCCTAAACCCTAAACCCCAAACCCTAAAGCCTAAACCCTAAACCCTAAACCCTAAACCCTAAACCCTAAACCCTAAACCCTAAACCCTAAACCCTAAACCCTAAACCCTAAACCCTAAACCCTAAACCCTAAACCCTAAACCCTAAACCCTAAACCCTAAACCCTAAACCCTAAACCCTAAACCCTAAACCCTAAACCCTGACCCTAAACCCTAAATAGCCCTAGACCCTAGCCTTTTATCCCTGAGTTGTTGGAGCAGTAAGTATAACCCTGAAGTGCGAGTCCTTGGTAGCCTTAGTGCCTCTTAGGAGACAGAAGCTCCACCAACTTCATTCACTTAGGGGCTACTTAGGTATAGGTTTAGGGTTTAGGGTTTAGGGTTTAGGGTTTAGGGTTTAGGGTTTAGGGTTTAGGCATATAGGAACGATATAAGGTATACATAAGGGTTAGACAGGGGCATAAGACTAAGACCCCTGATTTCTTGAACCCGGGCCCACCTCTCAAGCCCGAGGGCTCAGGGTTCAGGGTTCAGAGTGTTGGGCTCCCTAAACCCTAAACCCTAAACCCTAAACCCTAAACCCTAAACCCTAAACCCTAAGCCCTAAACCCTAAACCCTAAACCCTAAACCCTAAACCTCAGTCAACCCCAAACCCTAAACCCTAAACCCCAACCCTGAGCCCTAACCCTGAGCCCTAAACCCTAAACCCCAACCCTGAGCCTTTCCAACCTCAGCCCCCATCGCGAACACAGAGCCAAGAGGGGCTGATGTTCTTCAGCACGCTGTCCGGGGGGGTAGGCGGGGGTAGGTAGGGTTTCGGGTTTCGGTTTTACGGTTTCGGGCCTTCAAGTCCGGAATGCAACCTTCCTGAGCTTCTGTAAGGTTCCCCGTGTACCTTCCCCCCTTTGCGTTTTGGTCCGCCATAAGTTAGAAGAAACTTAACAAAGTAGAAAGCCCCTAAACCCTAAACCCTAATCCCCAAAATGTACCGGAGTCCCATTCTTCCTTCTGTTAGGGGTTAGGTTTCCCTAATGGACCCCATAAAGCAAAAAAGGGGATCCTGGGGTTTAGGGTTAGGGTTTAGGGTTTAGGGTTTAGGGTTTAGGGTTTGGGGTTTAGGGTTCAGGATTTAGGGTTCAGGGTTTAGGGTTTAGGGCAACTCGAATCACAACCCTGTCTAAACCACCAACCCAGCCAACTGCCAGGGCCAGCTTCCCTGGTCTGACTGGGTCAGAGATGCTCGGCCTCAGCCGAGTGTTAGCCATGTCGGTTGGGGGGGGGGGGTTACCCTGTAAACCCTAAAGCTTGAACCCTAAACCCCAGAACCCTAAAGCCCAAAGACTAAGCCCTCAACCCCTAAAACTTGAACCCCAAACCCCAAAGACTAAACCCTAAACCCTAAACCCTAAGCCCTGACTTCCTATCAGACCACGAAGTGCGAAGCCTTTTCTTGGGGACGCCCTAAAAGGGCCGACAACGCAGAGAATCCACACGGGCCCGCCAGGCCTGAACCCAAAGCCCCAACGTTAAGGGTGTAGGATTTAGGGTCTGGTGGTTTTGGGACGTAGGGTCTTGTCAGGTGATGTGGGCTGAAGCGTTTCGGGATGCCTTTTGAAGATTGGGTTTAGGGTTTAGGGTTTAGGGTTTAGGGTTTAGGGTCTAGGGTCTAGGGTTTAGGGTTTAGGGTTGAGGGCCTTTTTCCCTCCCACTGCTGTGTGCTCAGGGTGTAGGGCTTAAGGTTTAGGGCGTGGGTTTTGCTTGCCCCTAAATAAACCCACAACCCTAAAACCCTAAAACCCTAAAACCCTAAAACCCTAAAACCCTAAAACCCTAAAACGGATGATGCTAACCCCTAAACCCTAAGTTCTCTGGTTTCTTGGCGAGCTTTGCAGCTCAAACCTTCCTTCAAGCTCAGCCTAAGCCCTAGCTGGACCCGAAAGGTTTGAGGGGTTCTTGGGGTCTAGTCCCTAAACCCTAAACCCTAAACCCTAAACCCTAAACCCTAAACCCTAAACCCTAAACCCTAAACCCTAAATCCTTGCAGCCCCTAAGGACAAGCTTATGGCAAACATGGGTGCCGAGAGGCCAACAGCGGGAGAGGGCTCCGGGTTTATCGGCCTCAGGAGAACCCTAAACCCTAAACCCTAAACCCTAAACCCTAAACCCTAAACCCTAAACCCTAAACCCTAAACCCTAAACCCTAAACCCTAAACCCTAAACCCTAAACCCTAAACCCTAAACCCTAAGCCCAGCAAGGAGGGATCGCCTAGAAGGAGGCGCCCTTCGAAGGGAACCTGGACCTTAGGGGTAATGTAGGGGCAACTTAGGTATAAAAGGGTTTTACAACAGTATGGATAGGGTTGGAAAAAATTAGGGCCCCTTGAAGCCTAAACCCTAAACCCTACCTAAGCCCGAAACCCTAAACCCTAAACCCTAGACGCCCTAAACCCTAAACCCTTAAAAGCTTCCTTGGTGTGCCTTTCTTGGAAGGGTTGCCTGCGGTATTTCCTATTCTGAATACCACGCAGTAGGAAGTATCGGCTCCCAGCCGCCACGTGGGGCATGGTTCCGTTTTAGGGTTTAGGGATTTTGGTGTCTAGAGTTGAGGGAATTCGGGTTTAGGGTGTAGGGTTTAGGGTTTAGGGTTTAGGGTTTGGGCGCTGCCGTGGAAGGTCCTGCGCCGGCATGCAGCCGAGCCAGATGCCTGACAGCCAGTCCTGTGGGGAGGCCAGTTTTGGGGACGTTTTGGGCTTCTTAAACCCTAAACCCTCAACCCTAAGCCCGAAACCCTGAACCCTGAACCCTAAACCCTAAACCCTAAACCCTAAACCCTAAACCCTAAACCCTAAACCCTAAACCCTAAACCCTAAACCCTAAACCCTAAACCCTAAACCCTAAACCGCTAGCCGCTATGGGGTTGATTGGGCTTGTAGGGTCTTCTCTGAACTTGGGGGTGTCAACGCCAAAATCCCTCATTCCCCCTCATCCTTCAACCCCAAACCCGGTAACAACACCAAACCCCAAAGCCCAAACCGCAACCCCAAACCCAAAACCCTAAACCCCAAAGCCCAAAACCCCAAACCCAAAACCCCAAACCCCAACGCCTAAAACCCCAAACCCTAAACCCCAAACCCCAAACCCTAAACCCCAAACCCTAAACCCCAAACCCTAAAGCCCAGAGGATGGGATCATGGTGGGCCTGCGATGCTACGGCTCCGAGTGCGATCGAATGCAGCCGCTGGGCCCTTCGTGGAGTCTTTACGTAGTGCTTTTGGGGTTTAGGGTTTGGGGTTTAGGGTTTGGGGTTTTGGGGTTTAGGGTTTAGGGTTTGGGGTTTGGGGTGTAGGGTTTGGGGTTCAGGGTCTGGGGTGTCGGGGTTTAGGGTTTGGGGTTTGGGGTGTAGGGTTTGGGGTTCAGGGTCTGGGGTGTCGGGGTTTAGGGTTTGGGGTTTAGGGTTGTAGAGTCTGGGGTTTGGGGTTTGGGGTTTGAGGTTTAGGGCTTAGGGTTTAGGGATTTAGGCTTAGGGTTGAGGGTTTAGGGTTTCGATCATACATGGCGCGTAGATGTATGCTGTCGAGGCTCCAATAGCAGTTTCATTTTTTCAAGCTTAGGCTCTAAACTCTGCAACCCCAAACCCACCTAAGTAGAATTATAAGGACCCTAAGTTGGGTTTAGGGTTTAGGCTTTAGGGTTTAGGGTTTAGGGGTAAGGATCCTAACTTAGGTTATAAGTCCCTTCATAGTTCGTATAGTAAGGGGGCCGTCTCCTCCTGCACCCGAAAATCGAAGGGTAGTTACATGGGCCAATAGTGTGGTCCCTTACCTCCTTTACAGAGTCTTGATGTATGGGGTTTAGGGTTTAGGGTTTAGGGCTTGGGGTTTAGGGTCTAGGGTTAAGGGCTTTGCGTTGAGGGTTTAGGGTTTAGGGCTTGGGGTTTAGGGTTTAGGGTTTAGGGTTTTAGGATGTTACAGTTTGTGAGGTTCAAGGATTTCACGGTCTAAGCACTCTCTGGGTCTTTAAGGAATTTGTTTTTGAGGTAGTTACATGGTCCCTTAGTATGGGCCCTCAAAAGGGGACCTCTTATATACCGTTAGGGTTTAGGGTTTAGGGCCCCTATTTCTCCCTGATCTACCCTCTAGAACGCAAGGGCCCAAGCCCTAAACCCTAAACCCTGAACCCTAACCCCCTCCCAGGCTAGTTTGCAACTCCGTGGGTGCCAATGTGAACCAGCAGGATGGCTCTTTGCAAGACCCTGGGCTGTTTTGGTAGGGTTTAGGGTTTAGGGTTTAGGGTTTAGGGTTTAGGGTTTAGGGTTTAGGGTTTAGGGTTTAGGGTTTAGGGTTTAGGGTTTAGGGTTTAGGGTTTAGGGTTTAGGGTTCAGGTTTATGGTTTAGGGTTTTGAGATCACCCTGAGCCCGAAATCCTAAACCCTAAGCCCTAAACCCTAAACCCTAAACCCTAGTGGGCCCTAAACCCTTTGAACCCAAATCCCCATCTGAGGACGTTGAGGAACGTCGCCAAGAGCTGGCCTCACTAGGCCTCTACGACGACATGTCCACGTGGCCGTTCCCTGCTTCCGTCAGATTCAGGGTTTAGGGTTTAGGGTTTAGGGGTTAGAGCTTAGGATCCCCAAACCCTAAACCCTAATCCCGAAACCCTAAACCCTAAACCGTGCTAAGCGAAGGGCTTTCGTGAGTCTTTTAGGGTTCGAGGTTCGGAGTTGGCGGATACTTGCGAAGCCCCCTTGTAAGGTCCCAGCCGAGTGGCGGGAATCCCGTCAGCAAGCGATGGAACGGCTTCGTCTGGGGCCCTGGTGTTTGAAGAAGTTCGCGGACTTTTGGGCTCGGGTTATCGGGTTTGGGTTTCTTGGGTTTTTGGCGGGGGGATTGTGTTTTTTTTTTGGAGGTTAGGGGTGTTTTGGGGTGTTTGTTTTGTTTTCGTCGGGGGAGTTTTGGGAGTTGTGTGGCGAACCCTAAACCCTAAACCCTAAACCCTAAACCCTAAACCCTAAACCCTGAACCCTGAACCCTAAACCCTAAACCCTAAACGGGCTGTGGGGCTTGAGGGGTTTGGCTCTTCCAGAACTTGCTTGTGTTTAGGGCTAAGACTTGAGATGTTCCCCCTTATACTAGCAGTCCTTGATAGGATTTATAGTAGCCCCCTATTATGAATCCCTATTAAGGACTGCTAGTATAAGGGGGCACATCCCAAGCTGAGACGATAAGGAAGAGTAGATCCAGGGGTTTGGGGTTTTTGTGTTTTGGGTTTCGGGCCAGTTGCTTCGCCTTCTAAGCCCCTATAGCCCTAAACCCTAACTAAACCCACCCCAAACCCTAAACCCTAAACCCTAAACCCTAAACCCTAAACCCTAAACCCTAAACCCTAAACCCTAAACCCTAAACCCTAAACTCTTATGAATCCCTCAGCGGGGACTTTCGCGTTTTGATTTGTTTTGGCTTGTTGCCGCCCGGGTGTGTGTTAGAAGCCACAGGCTTGGGATGTTCTCCGTTACAGGGTTTAGGGTATAGGGTTTAGGGTTTAGGGTTTAGGGTTTAGGGAGTATAACAGGGGGTAGTACAATCCTTATTAGGCACATTTCAACGGTGAAGGTACACGTGCTTATGACGGAGCATGCCCGATTGCGTGGCGAAAGTACGTACCCTTCTGAACCCTAAACCCTAAACCCTAAACCCTAAACCCTAAACCCCTAAACCCTAAACCCTAAACCCTGAAGCCCTAAAACTCCCCGTGGAAAACATCTCTACAGGGCCCCTGGGGCCCCTGCGTGGTCTCTGTAGGTGCCGTGCCGGACGAAACATCTGAGAGTAAAACCTAAACCTTGAAAACCTGACATACCCCGTCGAACCCGAAAAACCCTAAACCCTAAACCCTAAACCCTAAACCCTAAACCCTAAACCCTAAACCCTAAACCCTAAACCCTAAACCCTAAACCCTAAACCCTAAACGATCTCAGGCAACCACCGACGACGAGGAAGGTGGTGGAATCGGCGTGGTCCCGCGCCGCTTCAGGGGTGGGAGGGGGTTATGGGGGTTTTTAGGGTTTTAGGATTTTAGGGTTTTAGGGTTTTAGGGTTTTAGGGTTTAGGGTTTTTGGTTTTAGGGTTGGGGGTTTGGGGGTTGGGGATTTGGTGGGGCTGGGGGGTTTTTTAGGGTTTAAGGGGTTTAGGGTTGTAGGGTTTTAGGGTTTTAGGGTTTTTGAGTTTTTGAGTTTTTGAGTTTTAGGGTTGGGGATGTGGGGTGTAGGGTTTTAGGGCTTAGAGTTTATGGTTTGGGGTTTGGGGTTTAGGGTTCCGGGTTTGGGGTTTAGTGAGCTCTTTTAACTTGAGAAGCAGAATTGAGACCTAAGCATTCAGAGCTCGGTTGGCCTCAATAAGTCTTGAGCTCAGGTTCTTTGGATATGTTACTGTCCCCTTGTCGGGTTGAAGAGGGTCCTTTTTTAGCAACCCTAAACCCTAAATTCCAAACCCTAAACCCCAAACCCTAAACCCTAAACCCTAAACCCCAAACCCCAAACCCCGAACCCCGAACCCTAAACCCTAAACCCCAAACCCGAAACCCGAAACTCGAACATATTATCATGGTGCTTGAGGGGCCAACCTGGCTTCGCATCTGTGGGGTTGTAGGGTTACGGGCTCACGCGCGTTTCAGCTCTGGTTGATTTGGGCTATCTTGCGGTTTAGGGTTTAGGGTCTAGGGTTTAGGGTTTAGGGTTTAAGGCGAGTCTGGTATCTCTCAAGGCTTACCCAAAGCCCCCCCAAGACCCCCAAAGTGACAGATTTGGGATTCTTCACGAAGAGATATACATGGGCTGTTGCGCAATTCGTGCTTGTCTTTCTGGTTCCCTTAAAGCATAGAAGGCTCCACATTTACAACCCTGACCCGCAAAGACCAGAGTTCCCCAAACCCTAAACCCTAGTAAGCTAAACCCTGGCCCTAAACCCTAAAAGCAGGGTTTGAAGTTTAAGTTTTAGCGTTTGGGGTTGCTGCTGGTGATTTGTTGCTTCCCGCCAGGCCCCTGGCAGACTGGCTGGAAGGGATCAATTTGACATGATTTGTACTGGTTGCCTTGCACTGCTGGCCTAACCTAGACCTGATCCTTGTGTCGGAAAATGAAAAGATGCCCTAAACTCTACACTGTACTACACCCAAAACCCCACACCCTAAACTCTAAATTCTGAACCCTAAACCCTAAACCTCATAAACCCAAAACCCTAAGCCCAAAACCCTACGAAGCTGAAGCCAGCGCACAGACTTGTTGGTGGCTAGAAACGAGGCTCTCAGCCACGCCTGGTGCAGTGCCAGGCCAGCAGCAGAAAGGCTTACGTAGGCTCAGGTTTAGGGTTTAGGGTTTTGGGTTATGGGTTTAGGGAGTATAGGGTTTAGGGTTAGGGTTTAGGGTTTAGGGTTTACGGTTTAGGGTTTAGGGTTTAGGGTTAAGAGTTTAGGGTTTAGGGTTTAAGGGGCACAAGGTCTAGGCTTACGGGTTTAGGGTAGAGCTCTGGGTACAGGATGCAGTCTGCCAGACACTCCGATCTTGAAACCGTACTACGGCTAAACCCGAGAGGCCTTAAACTTGGGATGTCTATAATCCCTATCAAGGACTGCTAGTATAAAGGGGGAACATCCCAACTTAAAACCCTAAACCCTGAACCTTTATACAGGGCGTAGGTTTCGGGATCCAGGCCTTAGTTTCCGAAACCCGAGATTCCCAGATTCTTCTTCTTTTCGCCAACAGTTCGGTGGAAGAGGGATTTAGGGTGTAGGGCTTAGGGTTTAGGGTGTGCCTAATCTCCCCAAACCACAAACCTTAAGTCCTAGAAGGTTTAGGGTTTAGGGCTTAGGGTTAGGGGTTATAGTTATATTCTTACAACCAAATTCTGCACACTAAACCCTAAACCCTAAGCCCTAAGCCCTAAGCCCTAAGCCCCAAGCCCCAAGCCCTAAAACCCTAAACCCTAAACCCTAAACCCTAAACCCTAAACCCTAAACCCTAAACCTTAAACCCTAAACCCTAAACCCTAAACCCTAAACCCTAAACCCTAAACCCTAAACCCTAAACCCTAAACCCTAAACCCTAAACCCTAAACCCACCCCACCACAAAAGCAAACCGGCAGGGTGGCGCTGCTCCCGGTCCTTAGCCTGATCTGCGCTGGGCCATGGCTGTGATTTTCCGCGGCCATCGAGCCCTAAACCCTAAACCCTAAACCCTAAACCCTAAACCCTAAACCCTAAACCCTAAACCCTAAACCCTAAACCCTAAATTCATCAAGATACTCGTTAGCTTGGCCCGTTGAATCTTGAACCACGAGCTAAGGGTATTCATGGAGCTTCCGGGTTAATCGTCACCCCTCTAAAGTAAGATTGCTTGGGCTTCCTCTTTAAAGAAGCTTGCAACACCGAAGACGGAGAACCTGTAGATTCGATTCGACTGGGGATGGTGTGGGGTTGTTTTTTTTTGAGTATCTGTGGACCCAACCCCCTTACAGAACCCTGAATGCACATCGCTCTCTCGCTCTCTCTCTCTCTCTCTCCCCGTCTCTCTCTCTCTCTTTCTCTCTGTCTCTGTCTCTGTTTCTCTCTGTCTCTGTCTCTGTCTCTGTCTCTGTCTCTGTCTCTGTCTCTGTCTCTGTCTCTGTCTCTGTCTCTGTCTCTGTCTCTGTCTCTCTCTCTCTCTCTCTCTCTCTCTGTCTCTCTTACACATATATACTAGGACCCAGAGTACGCCCATATTCCTTTCTGTTCAGGCTTATGTTCCCTTACAGCCCCCTTCACCCAAACATTGCACCCTTTGCATTCCTAGCTTTCTCCAGGGTCTCCCAAAGCCCTAAACCCTAAACCCTAAACCCTAAACCCTAAACCCTAAACCCTAAACCCTAAACCCTAAACCCTAAACCCTAAACCCTAAACCCTAAACCCTAAACCCTAAACCCTACATACCTTACTTCATTCCCCAGAGTCATGGGATGTTGTACACCCCTTCAAATCCATCCCAGTCGTGGGACTCCCAGTCTGGAACAGACCGGGAAAATTCCAGGCATGCAATGTCTGAACTGTTGAGGTGGTTTAGGGTTTAGGGTTTAGGGTTTAGGGTGGGGGGTTTTGGGGGTTTAGGGTTTAGGGTTTAGGGTTTAGGGTTTAGGCTTTCGGGTGCAGGCACGCTCAGCGGCATCACCAGCGTGCCGGGTTGAAGATGTTATTTTCATATATGTATATATATATATATATATGTATATTCATACTCATATATATATATATAGGTATGCATATTTATATATGTATATACAAATATATCCATGTTGTGTATACATACATATATACACTACATCCAAGCAATTGAGGAACAACCTGTGGTAACAAAAGAATGCAGGGAGCAGGGCCTTCCTGAACCCTAAACCCTAAACCCTAAGCCCTGAATCGGTGCCTCAGCTAACACAGGGGCCTTAATAACTAGAACAGGGTTCTGGAGGTTATTGTTGAATGTTTTTTTGCTTCAGGGTTCATAATGGGGTGTAGGGTGTAGTGTGACCCAGGAGAAAACGAGAAGTAGAAGGGTGCACTGTTTGGTTTTGAGGGGCTGCAAGGGACCCTAAATGCTAAAAACTCAAAAAAGAGAATAAGGGCCGTTGGGTTTAGGCTTCAAGCTTTAGGAGGTTCTCGATGTTCCATGCTGGCTGGGTCTTGGGATATCATGCAACTTTTCCTAGTGGGTTCAGGTGATCTTATCCAGGAGGAGCCAACCTAGCTGAGCGGCAGGTGCCAAACATCGGCGTGCAGGCTCGTCAAATGCGAAAGGGTTTAGGGTTTAGGGTTTAGGGTTTAGGGTTTAGGGTTCATAATACAGGGTTTACAAGGTTCAGACATCATGTTTTTTGCCATGGCGCAGTGGCTTCCTGCTAGACGCATGTAAGCACAGGCGCATCATTCTGTTACTGTAGGGGGCACAGTGCCCTGTCCTGCGTTGGTGGGCAGCGATCGGCAGTGTCATGTCTTTCTCGGCAACGCATGTCCCTAAACCCTACATGTCCCTAAACCCTAAACCCTAAACCCTAAACCCTAAAAGTTTTAGGGCAAGCTTTCTTGTGCATGCACTGCCCACGCAATGTGACCCCAAATCCGATCCGATTCCGTTTCTTATGGTGGATCAGCTGTCCACCTTGGCCCCCCCAAGTGTACTTTGTTGGGACGAAGTAACGATCACACCCTAAACCCTAAACCCTAAACCCTAAACCCTAAACCCTAAACCCTAAACCCTAAACCCTAAACCCTAAACCCTAAACCCTAAACCCTAAACCCTAAACCCTAACCCAAAACGAGAGCTCCACTTAGGGGCCAAGGTCCTGTCAGCAGCGTTAAGTTAATGACACAAGGAGTGCCTCGCTTGCCCCAGAGCTTCGTTTCCACTAAAAGTCCTGGACCCAAAAGCCCAGAAACTGCAGACCCTAGAGGGTTTAGGGTTTTGGGTTTAGGGTGTAGGGTTTAGGGTTTAGGGTTTACGGTTTAACCTGAGACACCATAACTAGGACCCGGAGTAGGCCCTTATTCCGCTTTTGTTGAAGGGTTTGGGTTGCCTTACAACCCCCTCTAAAACCAAACAAGGCACCCTGTTTTGTTCCTAGGTTACTCCTGGGTCACCCTAAACCCTAAACCCTAAACCCTAAACCCTAAACCCTAAAGCCTAAAGCCTAAACCCTAAACCCTAAGCCCTAAACCCTTGCTTCAGAAAATGTTCTGGGTTTGAGGACCATGGCGTTGTACGGTTATAAGCCAAACGGGCTGGCTAACGACACTCCGGTCTCCTCGACCGCTGCACTCTCAAAGCCGGCTGGAGACATGCAAAAGCGCGGTACCGGCCCAAACCCTAAACCCTAAGCCCTAAGCCCTAAACCCTAAACCCTAAACCCTAAATTGAAGTTTAGGAGCATGAAACAGGTGGTTTAGTTATTTGACAAAGCAGGTCCTTCCGACCTCAAGCCCCATGTCGTAGAACCCGCATCGCAATGGAGTCATCCCCATACCCTGAATGAACTGCTTGAATCGCCCTAAACCCCGAACCAAGAACCCTAAACCCTAAGCCCTAAACCCTAAGCCCTAAACCCTAAACCCTAAACCCTAAACCCTAAACCCTAAACTCTAAACCCTAAACCCTAAACCCTAAACCCTAAACCCTAAACCCTATCCAATCAGGCTCCGGCAGAGCCGGCCACCTCCAAGAGCAGCTGGCCGGGGTCCCCTGATTGGGGCGTTTAGGGTTTAGGGTTTAGGGTTTCGGGTTTAGGGTTTTTTGTTTGGGGTTTAGGGTTTAGGGTTTAGGGTTTAGGGCCTGGGGGATGCGATCCAATCGGGACGTCATGCCCTTAATGAAGGAAGGCACATCTATTTTGGCATTTCTGGCCTCGTGGCCCTCAACTGCACCTTAAGACCAGAAACCCTAAACCCTAAACCTTAAACCCTAAACCGTAAACCTTAACCCTCCAAGGCTTCCCTTCGTTGATCATCCGATACAATTGGCACAATACAGAGAAGATTCACATGGACCCTGCGCAAGCATGACACACACAAATCGAGAAGTGTACCTAATCCCTAAACCCTGAACCCTAAACCCTAAACCGTAAAACCACGAATTTGTGTGTAAGCCTTAGTTAGGTGCGGCTCGCGTCCGACAGGACTCTTGCGCAGCACAGACAGAGAGAGAGCGAGAGAGAGAGAGAGACTGAGATAGAGAGAGATAGAGAGAGATAGAGAGAGATAGAGAGATAGAGAGATAGAGAGATAGAGAGATAGAGAGATAGAGAGATAGAGAGATAGAGAGATAGAGAGATAGAGAGATAGAGAGATACAGAGATACAGAGATACAGAGATACAGAGATACAGAGATACAGAGATAGAGAGAGAGAGAGCCCTAAACCCTAAACCCTAAACCCTAGACCCTAGACCCTAAACCCTTCCAGGCCTCGGCTTATGGTGAGTGATGTGCCTCTTCCAGACTGCCCCCGACCTAAAGCCCACAACCCTTCCGTCAAAAACGAAACTGACCCCCTTTAGGGTTTGGGGTTTATTTAGGGTTGAGGGTTTAGGGTTGAGGGTTGAGGATTTCTGGCCCAACCCGGCAACCTTCCCCTTGACGCGCAGGTTTGGCTTCAACAGCGACAGCAGCAACTCCGTAGCAAGCAGTGGACTTGCGTGAGAGTTCAGGTGCCATTCTACTGCTTTTTAGATGCAGCGTAGGGGTCTCGTTCGTGTCGCTGGGTGTTGACCTACAGCACTTCAAATCTTGACATTGGGTTTCGGATCCCAACCGCTGTAACCCACAGCATCCTACGACCCCAAACCCTAAGCCCTAAACCCTGGGCCCTGAAACATCCACCTAGGCCCTAAATCCCACAATCAAGGCCCCTCCGCTTCCCTTGAACCGCAAAACGCCAAGGTTGGGCAGCAAGATTCCCTGCGTCGTTGGGCTTTAGAGTTTAGGGAAACACTCGAAGATTTACTTATCCTGTAGGCGTAACGAAGTTAAACCATTTTCCTTCTGTGGCCATTGGAGAAGTAGGTCCTTGATGACTACATGGGCCCTATAGTTGGGACCATCTACCCCGTGCTATTCTTATAGCCACAAAGCCCTTCGGAGGTAAATGGTCGACAAACCCTGCAGAGTTTAGAGTTTAGGGTTTAGGGTTTAGGGTTTAGGGTTTAGGGTTTAGGGTCTGTTTTGTGTTTAGGGTTTAGGGTCGGGTTTCGGGTCCCCAGATTTCCCTGAAGCCCATGAGCAGCGACCAAAGGCCACTCCTCCCACCGCGCAGAGCGCTTGAGTGAGGTGCGCCGGAAGCAGGCCCGGGCAGGGAGAAACATGCTCTTTTTTTGTCTGGTTCAGGATAGGAAATTTCTACTTTTGTTCAGAGGATCAACCCCTAAGCCCAAAGCCCAAACCCTAAACCCTCAACCCTAAACCCTAAACCCTAAGCCCTAAGCCCTAAACCCTAAACCCTAAACCCTAAACCCTAAAAACCCTAAACCCTAATCCGAAACCCTAATGAAGAGGTAGAGGCCCTCCTAGAGCAGCGGCGCTTCGAGGAGTATGCCGCCGGAAGCCCAGCGGACGTCTTGAGTTTACCTTCAGTCGGGGTTTAGGGTTTAGGGTTTAGGGCTCAGGGTTTAGGGCTTGGGGCTTAGAGCTGAGGGTGAGCTTCTTTCGGGTGGGGGGGGAAGTGCCCGGAAGCGCGGGATCAGGGTTCCCTAGGAGTTCGACTGGGATAGGGAGGAGGGCTTAGGTGTTGAGGTGTTGAGGGAGTAGAGGGCTGACAGGGCTTATAGGGCTTAGGGTTTAGGGTTTTTAGTGTTTAGGGTTTTTAGGGTTTAGGGTTTTTAGGGCTTAGAGGTTCGGGACTAGTCTAGGGTTGAGGGGGCAGCTTGTGAGGTGCAGTAGGGCTTCTAGGTGGTAAGTAGCATGATAGTACGTGCTCGAAGCAGGTGTGGTTGTTCCCCTAAACCCTAAACCCTAAACCCTAAACCCTAAGCCCTAAACCCTAAACCCTGGTTCCTGGAGTCGCTGAGTAGTTTCACCGCCTGACCTCCACGCACGAGCTCCTCCTCTAAGCAGCCAGGATCTTAGGCAAAGCACTTGTTAAGGGTTTAGGGTTTAGGGTTTTGAGGTTTAGGGTTAATCCTGCACCCCCAAGCCATTCACCCCCAACGTGTGCCCAAAGTCCCGAAACCCTCTCCATACCCCAAATCTCCTCAAACCATAAACAACACGAAGTTCAGAACCCACCCGAAACTCGTCAAACCCGCTGCCGATCCCTATGGTACAGGGTCTAAGGTTAGAAGCCCTAAAACTTGCCACAGAAAAGCCTGAGCCTAAAAAAAGCAGACACGCAAACAGACACATACACAGCCCTAAAGCCAGGCACATACTGGACTCAACACCCCAACCTTAAGGAAAAAAGACCCCAGGTCCCCCCCCCCCCCCCCCCCCCCCGCCGCCCAAGAAACCAACAAACCCTAAACACTAAGCCTAGGACCCAGAGTAGGCCTTTATCCTTTTTTAGGGCTTGGGTTCCCTTATAACCCCTGTAAACCAAAAAGGGCACCTTTGTTGTGTTTTGGTTGCTCCTGGGCTACCCAAAACCCTAAACCCTAAACCCTAAACCCTAAATCACCTTATGGCATAGAAGCCCTAAACGTAGCGCTGCGAAGGCCCAGCACCGTGAAACACGACGCCGGGGCGGGGGCGCGGAGCCAACGCCTCAAGTCAAACCCTAAACCCTAAACCCTAAACCCTAAACCCTAAACCCAAAACCCTAAACCCTAAACCCTAAACCCTAAACCGTCGCCAGTGATTTTCTAGGTAGGCCCTTGGGACATTTTATGTTTTCCCTTATTGGGTTTCAGCATTGTTTTTGTAAATTGTTTTTATCCCGTTCTTGGGTTCAAGAGGTTCATATTCAGGAATATTTTTCAGAGGGTTTTCCGGGCCATCCTATTTTTTCTGGGGCAGTGACTTATATGGGCTTTCTAGGCTGACGCCCGGCTTAGGGTTCAGGGTTTGGGGTTCAGGGTTTAGGGTTTAGGGTTTGGGGTTTGGGGTTTGGGGGTTTGGGGTTTTGCCTTTAATTAGGGTTTAAAGTGACTTGGGGTTGGGCTGGGGAGGGGGCGGGGCGGGCTTCAGTGGATGTCATGGACAATTCCAGTTTTTTGGAATTCCTTGGCCCTGGCGAGGTTTCATGTGCGCGGCAACTGGAAAAGTTTAGCGTTTCGGGTTCAGAGGCTTCCTGTACCCAGAGGAGTTGGGGAACATGTTTCCGGCCATCATTTTGGGCTTTGACAGCTTGTCGTGTGCGGGATCTGAAGCAACATGTTGACATGTGGGACATCTTCCAATTATTTAGTCGTCCCTAGGCCTAGTATGTTGGTTTCAGCTCCAGAATCGCAGCATTCCCCCCCCCCCCCTTTCCCCCTTTACCCCAAACCTCCCCAATAGCCCCAACGCAACAAACCGAACCCCAACCCCCCAACCAACACGCTGCACCTTCCCTGAGGTGCACGACGCAGTGAGCCAGTGCACTTAGGCAGTGTTCACGCGTGGGATGTGATGCTCTCGACTGGGGTAGATGTTACGCGCAAAAATGCTCTTTAGGGTCTAGGGTTGAGGATTCAGGGCTTGGGGAATTCTTGTTGTTGCCGTAGAAGGAGACCCCAGTTGAGTCCAGGCCCCATGTTCACGCCATCGGTTTCGCAGCTTCAGTGTAGGGGACCGGATCCCAGTCGAGCAAAGGCAACGACTCCGGCGGCTTGGTTTGAAGCTTTTGGACGCAAGGGTTTAGGGTTTAGGGTTTAGGGTTTAGGGGGGGTTAGGGTTTATAGGCTTTAGGGCTTGAAAGCCTTGCCAGGCTTGTGGACGTCGTGAACCCCTAGAAGCCCTGGCCAAGCAACATGTACCTTCAGAAGCCCCAGACCTTATAATTTGTTGGATAAGGGTTTAGGGTTTAGGGTTTAGGGTTTAGGGTTTAGGGTTTAGGGTTTAGGGTTTAGGGTTTAGGGTTTAGGGTTTAGGGTTTAGGGTTTAGGGGGTTTAGGGCTTTCCCTAGTTAGGGGTACCTTATCATTGGCGTCCCTATCATAAGGGGATCCTACTATTTGGGCTTGGGGGTCCCCTGTTTTCGTGAGCCCTCGTTTCTGAAGAACCTATGATCTGTAAGAGGCCTCAGAGCAAGTAGGTCTGGGGTTCTGGAGTTCTTAGGGTAGATGGGTAGCTCTCTCTAAATCAACGCTCTTTGTTTTGTGGCCCTTCTTATAGGGGCATATTGCATCAAACTTTCAAGGATGAAGAGATATCGTTGGGGTCAGAGGACATACCGAACATCAGGGCCGTTACGAGGGTGTTTAGGGGTAAGTTTTGGGCTCCAATGTTCAGGGCTTATGGAATTTGTTAGTTTAGGGATTTAGGGTAGGGGTTTCACCCCTATAGACAATTCGCCTCAACATCAAGAGCCTCCGGCATCCGCATTATTGGAATCGGCATTTGGTATAAGCTGCTTTGCATTTACTCAGGGATGACTGGGGGAGATAGTCCTGTCTTGGTCATTTTTTCGAAGCCAACCCCAAACCTAAACCCTATACCCCTAAACAATAAACCTCAACCCTAAACCCCAAACCCTAAACCCCAAACCCCTAAACCCTCATCCCAAAACCCTAAACCCCTAAACCCTCCACCCTAAACCCTATACCCTACTCACACCTCTTGGCTCAATACGCGCCGGAGGGAAGCGGCCACGGCCCGTGGTCGGCTAAGGCCCAAAGAGCCATGCGCCTCTTCGTGCGCTCGGTGGCCGGAGGCACTTCGTGGCTCGCCCGGGAGCTGGCTCCGATTTTTTGGGACCCTAAACCCTAAACCCTAAACCCTAAACCCTAAACCCTAAAGCCCTAAACCCTAAACCCTAAACCCGAAATAGCAGCGACCCACAAGAAGAAAGTCGTTTTGTTGGGGTGTTTGTCTGCAGAGCTCGAGGTGTCGGACCCTAAACCCTAAACCCTAAACCCTAGGAGCTTAGGTCTTAGATCAACCCCCAGATGACCAAACAAATCGTCACCTCAGCCGAGGGTGGTTGAGATTGATGGCCAGGCCTGCGGCCTCCGCCCTGTTGAGGGTTTTAGGGTTTAGGGTTTAGGGTTTAGGGTTTAGGGTTTAGGGTTTGGGGTTTAGGGTTTAGGGTTTGGGGTTTAGGGTTTAGGGTTGAGGGTTTGGGGCACCCGGCACCAAGCTCAGTTCAGTTGGCCTAGAAGCTTTAACCCTAAGCCCCGTACCCTAAAGCGCCAAAACCCCTGAAGCCCTAACAAGGGTTTTGGGTGTAGGGTTTAGGATCCAGCCTTTAGGGGTCGGCAAGTGGGAAGCCCTGTACCCTAAACCCTAAACCCTAAACCGAGATTTGATTGAGGATGCTGTCCAGGGCTTGCAAAAGATCCAGTCACACAGCGTGCACGGGACTTGTTGCTAGATGCGCCCGACTGAGATCATGCTTTCGAGTTGAGGGTTTAGGTTCAGGGTTTCGGGTTTAGGCTGTCTCTGAGCCCTGCCCTCTACTCTGGCCAAGGCCAGATGAACTTGTCATGTTCATATTGCAACGGCAGTGATGCAGAGCCACATCAGCCAGCCTTGGCCCAAAGGGAGCTGCTGTCGGCGAGGAATTGGTGGTTAAACTAGTCAGGGCCTGGACTGAAACACCTCAACTGAACCCTTAATCCTAAACCCTAAACCCTAAACTTGGGGGTTTAGGGTTTAGGGTTTATACCCTAAACCCTAAACCCTAAACCCTAAACCCCCAAATCAGTAAATCACGATGCCTACCCTAAGCCTAAACACCCCGCCTGCCTGTCTAGGCTTCAGGGTTGCCAGGCGGAACCTAAGATCTGTTTTACACCTTAAACCGTAAACCCCAACCCTAAACCCTAAACCCTGAACTTCTGAACCCCGAACCCTGAACCCTGAACCCTAAACCCTAAACCCTAAACCCTAAACCCTAACCCTAAACCCAAACCCTAAACCCTAAACCCTAAACCCTAAACCCTAAACCCCAAACCCCAAACCCTAACCCTCCAGCTCCAACTGCCCTGATTCCTTACGAAGGACACTGAATGTGGGGGTCCGATCCAGCTTCTGTAGAGGATGGCCGTGCAGTCTGTCTGGGCATGTACCTAAGTCCTCAAAGCCGAAACCCACAAACCCTCAGTCCTTAAACGAGTTTAGGGTTTAGGGTTTAGGGTTTAGGGTTTAGGGTGTAGGGTTTAGGGTTTAGGGTTTAGGGTTTAGGGTTTAGGGGTATGGATGTGCTTACATCCTAAAACAGAAGGCGTTCAGCCCTGAGGGCCCCTACAAGCCAGACTTAAACCCCGAAACCGACTGAAACCCTAAACCCTAAACCCTAAACCCTAAACCCCAAACCCTAAGCGCTTAAACCGTGGTTTACGATATTCGGGGTGCCACATTGGGGTCCTTATGAGAAGCGAAGACTACTACTTGGGGGGGTCTATAGTTGTGGGGCCCCCTGTTTTCGTAAGCCCTGAAATCCCCAAACCCTCAACCCTAAACCCTAAACCCCAAACCCTAAACCCGAAACCCCCCCAAAGCGCCCAAAAGCACCTGCCAGGCAGATGTCTCGGCCGTGAAGGCCGAGATCGCTGCCACTCAGGACTCACTCCCCCCCCCCCCCCCCGCCGCCCGGGTTTAGGGTTTAGGGTTTAGGGTTTAGGGTTTAGGGTTTAGGGTTTAGGGTTTAGGGTTTAGGGTTTAGGGTCCAGGGTTTAGGGTTTAGGGTTTAGGGTTACAGGACTCAGCCCCCCCAAGGTTTGAGAGGATCGTTCTAAACTGAGTGAAGGAGGGTTTATCGGATACCGTTGTTTGTGGGTGCATTATAGGGCCCTAAACATATTCGGTGAGTGTAGATATTATGGGCGTCCGTTTGGGGACACTTTAGGAGTAAATCCCCACTTCATCTGGGTTTTGGGTTGAGGCCTTCGGGTTTAGCACGTAGGTGGTCAGCTCTCCACACTCCAGGCTGTTTCAGGAACCCCCCCCAAAAAAAAATAAGAATATAATAGTAGTAGTAATAAATAATAATCATAATATGAGGAACACTAAGCCCTAACACCGCGTGAAAGCAGAGGCCTGTAAGGAGAGACTGAAAGAATGCCGTTTTTAGAGAGGCCCCCTCCCCCCCGCGGTCTACGTCCGAAGCTCTTCTGATAGCATCCTACAATCCTGAGTCCCAAACAAGCGTAGACCTCCCCCCCCCCCCTTCTGCCCTCACCACCACAAGAAGAGCAGAGGCCACATGGTTGAAGGTGTCTACGCTACACCCTAAACCCTGAACCCTGAACCCTGAACCCTGAGCCCTAAACCCTAAACCCTAAACCCTAAACCCTAAGCCCTCAGCCCTAAGCCCTAAGCACTAAGCCCTAAGCCCTAAGCCCTAAGCCCTAACCCTCCCACTGAGCGGGCCTTGCTTGTTGCCATGTTTTGCCCTACGGAAGCTAAACTGGCGCAGGGTTCAGGGCTTAGGGCTTTGGGTTTAGGGTTCAGGGTTTCGGGTAGAGACAAACCCAGATGGAGCCTAGAGTGTTCGACGAACACTTAAACCCCCGCAGCCCTAAACTTGGCCCTAAACCCTAAACCCTAAACCCCAAACACTCAACCCTAAACCCCAGCCCCCCCCCCCCCCTCCCCTCGAGCGCGCAGGGCCTGCCGGTTGAGGAGCAGTGCCTCAGCTTTGGCGGACAGATCCTCGAGGCGTCACATAGGCGCGTCGCGGGTCCAAAGAGACCCGATTATGGGGCATAGAGAGTTTGCATCGGGTGGGTACTAAAGGATGTTATAAATTATGGCGGGGGGCTTTTCGAGTACCCTATACATAAGGTGCCGAATTATGATGGAATCCCCAAACACGCTAAACCCAAGACTATGATGGAATCCCTGAATCTGCTGCACCCGGGATCTGCTCTTTTCGGTAGACTTCAGGGTTTATTCTGCTTCAGCCCACCCCCTCCCCCCCCCCTCCCCCAAGCCCCAAGCCCTGAGGCCTGTAAGCTCCAAGAGCGCATCTGCCAAGCCTGGTTCTAGGGCGTCCTGGTTCAGTTCTGCGGCCCTGCAGTGCCTTGGGGTGAGAAGTGAGGATAGACCACCCGAAACCCTAAACCAAAAGCCCAAAGCCTTCGCCTGATTCCCTAGATAGGCCTCAGGGTCTGCTTTGGGCGAATAGAGCGAGCTTTGACGCAGGGCTTTGAAGTCGCTTGATTCCTCGCTGGTGTGCATCATGTATCTCTCTCTCTCTCTCTTTCTCTTTCTCTTTCTCTTTCTCTTTCTCTTTCTCTCTTCCTGGCTCTCCCGTTCTCCATCTCTCTCTCTGTCTCTCTCTGTCTCTTTTTGTCTCTCTCCCACTCTTTCTCTCTCTCTCTCTCTCTCTCTCTCTCGCTCTTTCTCTCTGTACGTCTCTACATATTGCTACATGCATGCATGTAGTCCGCGAATGTTTGTAGGAAGGCAGGCCAGAAAGTAAGCGACTCCATGCATGTCGCGCTGTCCGTCCGTCGCCGTCTCTTTGTCCCGTCTGCCTCTCATGTATGGGGCAGTATAGGGTTTAGGGTTTAGGCTTCAGGGTTTAGGGTATATGCCCTCTTCCATGGAGAGGCAGACACGCAGGAGGCGTAGGGAAACGGCCGAAGCTCCTCAAGATACGGGGCTGATTGAATCCATACTGAATCCCTTAACGCTAAGCCCCGAAAGTCTGGGTTTAGGGTTTAGGGTTTAGGGTTTAGGGTTCAGTCCAAGCATTTCACTAGTAGAGCTTCTTACTCCGGTATCGAATATCGACCCACCCACCCATTGGATCCCATAACATTATGAAAATATTTTACTTTATGTTTTAATCTTAAAATTTGAAAATGGGACGCTGTGGGAGTGCACTTTTTCCACAAAAAAACACGCAAAACTTAAAAAAAACTTTAAAAACACACGAAAAACGTGCAACAAGATAAAACACACACAAAATCCCTACAAAAACAAAAATAATGAAAAAGACACAAGAAAACCCAAAAAAAAAAAAAAAAAAAAACCTGAGGGACTCTGTTGGGGAGCCGGACCCCCTGGGAAGAGTCTCTCAGGATTGGTTTTTTTTGTTTTTTTGGTTTTTTGGGGATTCTTGTGCAAGAGAACCAAAAAAAAACAAAAAAAAAACAAAAAAAAACAAAAAAACCAAAAAAACCAATCCTGAGGGACTCTGTTGGGGAGCCGGACCCCCTGGGAAGAGTCTCTAGGATTGTTTTTTTTGGTTTTTTTTGTTTTTTTTTTTGGTTTTTTTGTTTTTTTTGGTTTTTTTTGTTTTTTTGGTTTTTTTTGTTTTTCGAGGACTTTTGTGTATTATTGGAGATTTTGCTGTACCATTTTCTTTTGTACGGTTTTTCGGTGTCTTCTGAAGGGTGTTTTTTGGGTTTTTTCTTTAGGCTTTTAGGTGTTATTTCATTTTCGTACGCTTTTTTTGTACAGTTGTTTTTGGTATTTGTGTTTTGTGTGTGTTTTATATTTCTGAGTGCCCTTTTGTACGTGACAAAAGCACTAACCTGGACAATCAAGCACATGGCATTCTGTGTTTCTCTCATCTGGTGGGCGATGAAAGATTCTCTCTAGGTCCTGCTTTGCACAAATTTAAACAACGTTGATATGTTATCCATGAATTTCGTGCTCCCAGCCACATGGTTTGAAAAGCATGGGTTTTTTGGAAAACATTGGCATTACCGACGTTTTTTTCGGCTCCATCCTTCAAAAAATTGGTAAACACCAATGTTATCCATGAATTTCGTGCTCGCGGCCACATGGTTTGAAAATCATGGATTTTTGGAAAACGTCAATTTTACCAATGTTTTTCGGCTCCATCTTTCAACAACATTGGTAGAACGAATGTTTTCCATGAATTTCGTGATCTGAGGCTCTCTCCCAGCCACCATTTCTCGAGGAGGTACCAAAAAACAAACTCGAATCCTGCAAAATCTCGAGAGAGTACCAAAACCTCCATATAATCAATCACGCCCCAATACGCAAAGCATGACATCTGTCCTAAAAACTATACCTTAGCTAGGATGTCTCAAGCAATCATCCCCCCAATAAGCAAAACCTAATATCTATACTAAACACTGTACCTTAGCAACATATTTTAAGACATCACGCCCTAAGGCTCCTACCAATGTAATAAGGTTCCTATCAATCTAAGCAGGGTTCTTATTCATGTTACTGGGAATCGCAATGGGTTTTAATTAATTTTAAGGATTAGGCTCATAATTATTAGTTTAGTAGGGTTCCTATTTGTTCTTGTACAAGGATTCCATTGTTTTGCAGGCCTATTGGTTCCTATTCATTTTAGTAAGATTCCTTCTCGTTTTAATGGGATTCCTGTGAATTGTAACCCGGGTTCTTTTTGATTTGTCAAGGGTTCCTATTCATTTTAATAGGCTTCCGTCCTAGTAACTGTTATCCGGTTCCGATAATTCAATAGAGGATCCTAATTATTTTAATAAGGCTCCTACTCATGTAATAAGATTCCTATCAATTTTCATCAGATTCTTGTTCATGTTAATGGGATTCGTATTAATTTTAATAGGGATCTCATTCACTTTAAAGGGGTTCCTATTGGTTTAGGCTCATGTTCATTTTAGTATTTCTAAGGGTTCGCCTTATGTTTTATAGGAGTCCGATTGGTTCGTATTAATTGTAGTAGGGCTCCTCTTCAGTTTAAAAGGATTCCTATTAATTCTACGAGGATTCTCATCTTTTTGTGAGGGGCCTCCAATTCATTTCAAGAGGCGTCCTATTGACTTTACGGCTCCGATTAATTGAAAATAGGGTTCCTACGGATATATATATAGAGGATTCCTATTGTTGTTTCTAGGATTCCAATAAGGTTGGCCCATCTATTTTGAAAACGGGGACAGGACATACACCGTATCGCTGCTTTGTGTTGGCGCACTTGTATGCTGCATTTTGTGCATGACTCGTGATTTTGTGTATATAAAATACGGCTGCGCTGTGAGAGTGTTTTTGAAATATCTTTAAACAAATAGAAAAAAGTGCACTCCCACAGCGTCCCGGTCTCGAAAATTTTTGGTTCAGTCGGCTGCCGCCCAGGGTGGGCCCTAAACCCTAAAGGCAGCCCAGAGCAGACCCTAAAGCCAGCCCAGAGTAGGCCTTAAATCCTCAATAAAACCAGCCCTAAACCCAGAGTAGGCCCTAAACCCTAAAGCCAGCCCAGAAGCCAGCCCAGACTAGGCCCTAAACCCTAAAGCCAGCCCAGAGTAGGCCCTAAACCCTAAAACCAGTACCGAGTAGGCCCTAAACCCTAAAGTCAGCCCAGAGTAGCCCCTAAACCCTAAAGCCAGCCCAGAGTAGGCCCCCAGAGCAACCGGTAAAATTTGGTGGAAAACCGGGAAATTTTGGTGGAAAACCTGGAAGTTTTGGTGGAAAAACCGTGAGTTTTTGGCGGAAAAACCGGGAAGTTTTGGTGGAAAAACCGGGAAGTTTTGGTGGAAAACCGGGTTTTTTTGGTGGAAAACCGGGAAGTTTTGGTGGAAAAACCGGGAATTTTTAGTGGAAAAACCGGGATTTGTTGGTGGAAAAACAGGCAAATTTTAGTGGAACAACCGGGAGTTTTTGGCGGAAAAACCGGGAAGTTTTGGTGGAAAAACCGTGAAGTTTTTATGGGAAAACCCGGAATTTTTGGTGGAAAAACCGGGAAGTTTCGGTGGAAAACCGGGAAGTTTTCGTGGAAAACCGGGGGGGTAGGCCTTAAACCCTAAAACCAGCCCTGATGGCCATGCCTGGCCCCACCCCACCCCACCCTTGACCATCCTCCATGGAAAACCGGGAGTTTTTGGTGGAAAACCGGGATTTTTTGGTAGAAAACCGGTGAATTTTGGTGGAAAACCGGTATTGGTGGGAAACACCGGGAAGTTTTGGTGGAAAACCGGGAGTTTTTGGTGGAAAACCGGGAAGTTTTAGTGGAAAAAACCAGGAATTTTTAGTGGAAAAACCTGGAGTTTTTGGTGGAAAAACCGGCAAATTTTAGTGGAAAAACCTGGAGTTTTTGGCGGAAAAAACCGGGATTGTGGAAAACCGGGATTTTTTTGTGGAAAACCGGGGTTTTTTGTTGAAAACCTGGAATTTTTGGTGGAAAACCGGGAATTTTTAGTGGAAAACCGGGAATTGTTTGTGGAAAACCGGGAGTTTTTAGTGGAAAAACCGGGATTTTTTGGTGGAAAAACCTGGAAGTTTTAGTGGAAAAACCGGGAATTTTTAGTGGAAAACCTGGAAGTTTTTGGTGGAAAACCGGGATTTGTGGAAAACCGGGAATTTTTGGTGGAAAACCGGGAATTTTTAGTGGAAAACCGGGAGTTTTTGGTCTGATTGAATCCATACTGAATCCCTTAACGCTAAGCCCCGAAAGTCTGGGTTTAGGGTTTAGGGTTTAGGGTTTAGGGTTTAGGGTTTAAGGTTTAGGGTTTAGGGTTTAGGGTTTAGCCCAGACCATGCGGAAGGCTCCAAGACTTTGGCATTCAGGAGGAGCCACAAACTCAGCTCGGCTTGTTTTAAGGGGTGTAGGGCCCCCCAAAATGGGCAGTTCGAACGTTGGCTCGCGATTGTAGAATGACCGTACAGTTTAGGGTTTAGGGTTTAGGCTTTAGGATTTGGGGCTTAGGGTTTCAGATTGACGGCGGTGAGGCTGGAGTTGTGCAAGCCGTTCCTGCACTTTTTGGTTGTTGTGGTTTCAGTGGCTGTCAGAGCCTTTGCTCCGGACCCTCATTAACCCTCAACCCTAGATACTGGTGCGCAGATGCGGTCTTTTTACTCCCCGACCTGGTCGTTTAGAGCCCAAATCAAATAGCCCCGAGCCTCTAAGCTTGAGCACGCCCGAAAGGCACAAAGCACGATGCTGGCAAGTCTACGCCCTCACCCCTCGTCCTAAATCGGTGACCGAAAACAACCGCTACCGCAACCAAAAGCGTTCAAGTGTTCAACCTTCTGTGTTTCAACATCAGGTCAGTTAACCCTGCTTCGGGGAGGGTTCAGGGTTGAGGGCTTAGCGTCACCAGCTTCCCCCTGAGCCTTCTAAGTATGCGGCAAGGTCCACGATCTTCTTGTCCCTTGAGCTGCAAGGTGGCGCGGCATCAATGGTCAGAGGGTTAGGGAATAGGGCTTAGGCTTCTAAACCCTAGACCCTCGACCCTGAACCCTAAACCCTAAACCCTAAACCCTGAACCCTAAACCCTAAACCCTAAACCCTAAACCCTAAACCCTAAGCCTTGGGCACCACTCAGACATCGCTGAAGGTGGCGGCAAGAAGCGCAAGAAGAAGACGTGCCATCCCAGACAGTCCGGTGAGGATGCTGTAGTTGCAGATCCCTTTCCCCACAACCTACCGCGGACCACCCTCCTCTCCTTATGTTTAGGGTTTAGGGTTTAGGGCTTAGGGTTTAGGGTTTAGGTGCAATACATGGGAGCATTTCCAGGGGTGCCAGTTTCAGAGGTACGAAAGCGTCCCCCTTCTTCTAGTGCTAGGCTCCCTCAACAGCCCCAGGAAACCAGCGAAACATAATACAAACCCTAAACCCTAAACCCTAAACCCTAAACCCTAAACCCTAAAAGCACCTAGCTATAGCGTGGGGGTGTTTCGTGCCTGGGCTGCCTGTTCAAGGTACACGAAGCCAAAGAAGATCAAGCACAAGCGCAAGAAGGCCACGTCAAGAGCTCAATTTGTCGAACATAGGGCACTTGACATCCCTGATGCCCTCAACCTAAACCCTAGACCCTAAACCCTAAACCCTAAACCCTATTTAAACCCTAAACCCTAAGCCCTCATAATCCCTCTAACCTCCGAGACCTGCACCTCAAAGCACACGGTTTGCGGGTTTGGGATACTAAGCCCTCGACCCTAAACCCGAAGCCCTAAACCCTAAACCCTAAACCCTAAACCCTAAACCCTAAACCCTAAACCCTAAACCCTAAACCCTAAACCCTAAACCCTAAACCCTAAACCCTAAACCCTAACCCTAAACCCTAAACCCTAAAGTCGGTTCTGCCAGGTGAAGCTCGCAGTTCTTAAGTTCTACAAGGTGGACTCCAATGACAAGGCGCGGGTTACGATCTGCTTACTTAACCTAAGTGAGTTTAGGGTTTAGGGTTTCGGGGTTTGGGTTTCGGGATTAGGGTTTAGAGTTTAGGTTTTAGGGGTTAGGGTTTAGGGCTTTTTTTAAAGGGTTTAGGGAGTATGGGCCCTGGGGTTTTGTAGGGTATTAATGAGGGTTTCCATATTGAGGCAGGGACTGTGCAACTCTCCGAAGACTTACAGCTCAGGGGTCTGGGGGAGGGGGGGGTGGGGGGGAGGGAGGTTCCCAAAACTAGGGGTACCCCTTTTGGGTTCTTCCAGAGCTATATAAAGGGCCCCCCCCCCCCCCCCTATTTTGGTAAGAAGGTTATAGCTCTCAGCTCCCCCAAACATACAACCTGCTTGCTAACCAACCTGAATCTTTCAGCAAGCGACGGACGCAGTATGAGGTGCATGCAATGGCGAAGAGATGAGATAGTTAGCGTGCACAAGGGTTTCGGGTTTGGGTAGTTTTGCTTGTTTTGGGTTTTAGGGTTTAGGGATGTATGGGATTGCGGGCTCGGGGTTGCATCATCAACTCAAGCCTTGCGGTGAAGACGCAATCTTGAGCTGCATCCGCATCCCTCCTGTCTGAGCTAACCACCTGGGTCTGTAGAATCCCGAACTCAGAAAAACCGAGGCCCATGAAACCCCAAACTGAGAACAGGTCACGCGCTTGCGCCGGGAATGTCCTCACGAGACCTGCGGGCGAGAGCCTCGAATGCTGGAGCCACCCCTCAGTAGTAACCCTAAACCCTAAACCCTAAGCCCTAAACCCTAAACCTTAAAAACGGTTTTAGGGTTTAGGGCTCAGGGATCTTAAACCAACCCTAAAATCGTGGCGAGGGACCTTTTAGGCCCTCATTTCCGGAGGACTGGAGGACTGTGGGGGAGGGAAGGGATCAGGGTTGAGGTTCGGGGTTTCGAGTTCTCCATGGCGTTGAACCCCAAAACCTTCATGTGTTCAGAGCTCTCGATAAGGGAGATTGGGTTCCTTAAGGGTAAAGCCCTTCTTGCTTGTAGATCTCTTTATAAACGGGCTTGAGAAACCAAGGTAGAGCCGCCGTAAATCGCCTGAGTTTAGGGTTTAGGGTTTTATCCAAAGCCCGAACCTACTCTAAACCCCTGCATCCTAAAACGGGCCCTAGACAGAATCTGTTTTACCTGCGCTTTGCAGAAACCTTCCTGGGCTAGTCAGGGCATCATAAAGGGTCTTCGGGTGCGCTAAGCGCAGCCCTCTGTTGGATATTTGTAAGGTGCTCTCGCCTGAGTGAGACCTTTCGAGCGTGCCTCCTTACGCCACGAGACAGCTAGAAACCCTAACCTCTGCACCCCGCCATCTCCCCAAGGGTAGTTTCATGGTCCCTTAAGCTAATTTTCTAGGGTATGATAAGGACTTGCGGTTTAGGGTTTACAGGGTTGAGGGTTCAAGGGCCCATTTGAAGGGGCCATGAAACTACCACAGGAATCTCTTCGGGTTTTCAGGGTCAAACTCTCAGCCCCTGAAGCCCTTGAGGCTGAAATTCTAGGCTTTCGCGAAGAAGCTAGCCTACTGCTTCTGAGTCAGGAATAAGGGAGTTAGGTACCGTATATCCCAGAGATATTTTATGTATGCTCTATTTAGGGTACATACATATATTTATATACACACACCATACCCTTTAAGGGGTTCTACGGGATCCCTGATTCCCTCATTCCCTGCTACGAGCCAGTAAGATAGAGACAAGGCCGGGAGTGTTCATGGCCATGCACTTCAACCGCTACTACTGCGGTGCGCCCGCCTGTAGGTTTGGGAAGCCTAAACCCTAAACACCCTACACCCTAAACCCTGAACCCTACACCTTTCGGGCTGCTGGGGCGACTTGGGGGCTTCAGTCCGTTTTGGGTTTGGGGTTTAGGGTATGGGGCAGAACTTGCAAGTTTGAACTGTCCAAAGATATCCGGAGTAGAGAGAGCACCTCAACCCCCTAAGCGACATGTTGCCTTCTTGCTGTTTCTTCTCGTGGCTTGCAACACTCGGCCCTATAAAGCTCAAGGTTTTAGGGTTCCACTGTTTAGGGTCCGAATGTAGGGGTGGTTTTACATGAGCCTAAGGAAAGACATGACCATATGGTTGCCATGCTATCTTGGTTGCTCCAGTCGTCTCCAGCCTTGCAGACGGCAAACATCGAACCGTGCACCCCTAAAACTGTTCAGAAGCATTTCGTACCAAAAGCCACTGGACCCTAAACCCTAAACCCTAAACCCTAAACCGTAAACCCTAAACCCTAAACCCTAAACCCTAAACCCTAAACCCTAAACCCTAAACCCTAAACCCTTAACCCTACACGCCTACAAGCCCTGCAAGGCCTCTTGGAGGCACAAGAACCCACCCCTAAACCCCAAGCCCTCTTACTCCTCAAAATCCGACCTACCAATCTGTCTTGCTTTCTCTAAGTCTCTTCTTGGCTCCATCTCTGCCTCTGTCTTTGTCTTTTTGGCTCTGTCTCTGCCTCTGTCATTTTTCTCTGTCACTGTCTGTCTCCATCCGTCTCTCTCTCTCTCTCTGTCACATGTTCTGTCGCCATCTTTCTGTCTCTCGCTCTCGCTGTCATTTGTTATGTCGCCTTGTCGTTGTTTTTTTTTGTCACTCTCGCTCTCTCTCTCTCTCTCTCGCTCTCTCTCTCTCTCTCTCTTTTTCTGAGACATGTTAGCGGCCAGAATCATCAACTGAGTCACCTTGAGCACAGGCAAGTGCCACTTGACCTATCTCATCAAGAAGGACGAGAAGTGACCGACCCGAAGGCACCCCATAACTCTGAGCCTTTTTTTTGGAACTCCAAACAGGAACTCCGAAACCCTAAATCCTAAACCCTAGCCACTTTTCCCTAAAAAGTGCCTTTGGCTTCCTTCTTTTCTGAGAATCGGCTTTCGAAGACGTGAGCAAAGGCGAGCTGCAAGAACCCCCCCCCCCCCCCCCCCCCCCCCCCCCCCCC
>CAJNDS010001225.1:470000-485607 GCA_905221605.1 Symbiodinium natans | reverse complement strand
GGGGTTGTTTTGGGGGGCTCAGAGGGCTGAGGAATGAGGAGGATTTGAGGTTCGGAATTTGTGGTTACAATGTGTTCTTCTGGTAGGGTTTGCAGGGTTCGGGACCCTAAGCCCTAAGCCCTAAGCCCTAAACCCTAAACCCTATCCTTTCTAAACCCTAAACCCTAGACCCTAAACCCTAAACCCTAAACCAACCGTCTGGACCACATGGCCGGGTCTTATAATTTCGCTTTGCAGCCCCTGCACAGGCCAGCTCCAGGGGCACTCGCGCTCCTAAACCCTAAACCCTAACCCCTAAACCCTAAACCGTAGGGAGTCTGGGACTTCTAGGTAAATAGAACCTTTCAACTAGGATGCCCAGTAGTACCCTTTTTCCCTTTTTTGGGGGTTTAGGTTCCTTTATAAACCCCTTTAAGCAAAAAATGGCATCTCTTTTTAAGCCTAGGTTACTGGGCAGCCTAGTCTAGGTAAATGCAAGCCTCATCTATAGAACCCTTCCAAAGGATTGTACAGGCTACCCTGAAGATTTAGGGTGACATGGCTTCTGCTTGCCCCAGACCCTGTGAGCTTGAACTCCTCTAGCCCGCAAGTGTCCATATAGTGTCCATATAGCTTTGTGGTATGTACTTGGGCCGGGTTTCGCACATCGTAGCTTTAGGGCCCAAGAATACACTATCCATGTACATGGACCCTTAGGGAGCACGGAATGAGAGCTTATACAGCTTATGTACAACAAACCCACAGATAAGCCCTTTAAGTACCCTAACAGGGGTAGTTGGGTCACAGGTACAGTTATATCTGGGATACTAAACCCTAAACCCTAAACCCTAAACCCTAAACCCTAAACCCTAAACCCTAAACCCTAAACCCTAAACCCTAAACCCTGAACCGTAAACGCTTGGGTTATAAGTACAGCTATCCCTGGGTTGCTAAGAACCCTGACCCTCCAAACATGCGTCGCACGCTCTCAGCCGCAGCCTTGATAGCCTCAATCTCTGCAACATTGGTTTAGGGTTTAGGGTATAGGGTTTAGGAGATAGGGTTTAGGAGTCGGGGATCCCGGATTCCTTCGTGTCCCCCCCTCTCCCCAACAGAAAGAAAACCCTAGACTCCTCAACTCCAAATGCTTTGGAAGGGAGAGGCGTTGCTTAGGCTTTGAAGTTTGGGGTTTAGGGTAACCCGGGAACCTTAGAGCACTCCTTTGTTGAAAGTCCCGTTGGGTTTCGGGTTTAGGCTTCAGAAGTTCAGAGAGGGCTTAGGGCTAGGGTTTAGAGTTTAGGGCTTAGGGTTTAGGGTTTAGGGCTAGGGTTTAGGATTTTAGCGCTCAGTTCAGAGAGGCTGTTAGGGGCGATGGACCTGGTGCTGATTGCGACCCTTTTGGCGCTGAACCTGGTCGCAAGCCTCTTCTTCGCCCTGGATAAATGGCAGGCCCGGCGGGTTTAGGGTTGAGGGTTTAGGGTTGAGGGTTTAGGGTTGAGGGTTGAGGGTTGAGGGTTGAGGGTTGAGGGTTTGCGGGTTTAGGGGCTTGTGGGGTTGGAGGTTTCGGGGTATAGGGATTAGGGCTTGAGGCTTTTTCGGCGGGTTTCAGGGGTTTAGAAGTCTTTAGTCATTAGGGTTCAGGGGCCTTTATGGGGTTTACGGTTTAGGGGCTTTTGGTTTGTTATTGGTTTTGGGGTTTAGGGGTTTTCAGGGGTTCATGGGGTTTATATAGGGTTCCTAAGCTTAAACCGTCCACCCTGAACCCCCAAACCAGACACACCCTCGTCCCACTCCACAACCCCGAGCTTAAGAACTCAACACCTCTTGCTTTTGTTTGTTAGGGTTTAGGGTGGAGGTTGTAGGTTTTTTAGGTTTCTGGGAATCGTAGTAAGGGGTGTTCTGAAATCAGGGTTCGAAGCGTAGGTGGCCTTGGGTTCTTGAAGCAACCCCCCAAACCGCAACCTCCAAAGCGCTGTTTAGGGTTTAGGGTTTAGGGTTGAGGGTTTAGGGTTTAGGGTTTAGGGGTATCTACGTCAAACCCTACAAGCCCCGAACTCTACAACCTCCAAGGGCCAAGCCCCAAAATGAGAAGCCGGGCCCCCCCCCCCCCCCCTCCCCTAGCTCCCCTACGTAGCCCTAAACCCTAAGCCTTACCTGGAGAACACAGTGTTCGTTGATTTCGGGCACTGCTGAAGGTTGCTCCCTTTTTCTTCAGATTTACGGCACTGACAAAAACAACACACAATTTACGGCACTTTACGCTTTTTTATGGCACTTTGTTATGCATGCCAGAACCACCACTTCTGCACGGTGCCGCAAATTTCCTGCCGAGCTGGAATTCTGGCACTGCAAGAAGTAGCTGTTTATTATCGGCGACTACCTCGGTCCAGGTTATAAACCCCAAACCCCAAACCCCAAACCCCAAACCCCAAACCCCAAACCCTAAACCCTAAATAACCCGAAACCATCTTGAAAGGCCCGGCGGGGAGGTTTCCGCATCCCCCGGAAACACCTCGTGGTTCTGCTGCTGCTGGGCCCCTTCGTGGCCACTGTGGCCATGGTGCTGCTCCACCACAAGGCGCAAGGTTTAGGGTTTAGGGTTTAGGGTCTAGGGTCAAGGGTTTAGGGTTTAGGGTTTAGGGTTTAGGGTTCCCATTTCTGGGCTTAGGGATTCAGGTAGTTGTAAAGCCACGACCCAGAGGAGGCCCTTGGTGCCTTCCTTGACGGCTTGGGTTCCCTGAGAAGCCGCTTTAAACCAAAAAGGGCAACAGTTTTTTTCCTAGGTTACTCTTCTACTAGTTGCTTAAGAGCCCAAAAAAGCAACCATAAGAATCCCCATATTACCCTTACAAGGAAGAACATATATATATATATACATATATATGTTTGCGGGGGTTCTTAAGCAGTTGGTTACTCTTGGGTCTAGGAAGGCCTATGGGCTTAATTTTGCTTGGTAGCCCAGTGGTGCCCTTTCCCCCTTTTCGGGGTTCAAGGTTCTTTTATCAAGTAGCCAACCCCCAAAAAGGTACCCTCATTATAGTATGATCACTGAGCTACCATGTGGAGTTCTGGGTCTAGGTTCAGAGTTGTAACCACCGCCGCTGAGTGCCCAGGTTTGAGCAGCTGAGGGTTTAGCGAGACTTCCTAAGTACCTTCAGTATTTAGCGGAACCCCTTGCTTAAGGTATATCACCTGAAGCAAGTTACGATGCTTAGTGTAAGTTAGGGAATAAAGTTAGGGAATATTCCTTTTCTAAGGGCAGATCTGGGAATACTAAGTCCCTACCCTTCCGGCTAAACCCTACACCCTAAAGCCTTAACCCCAAACCCTAAACCCTCAACCCTGAATCCTAAACCTTATGGCCTTATGGCTCAGGTACGGAAGCGCCGTTTCGTGATTGCAAGCGTGATAGGAGGAGCCACTGATGCGGGGTCAGGGTTTGGGGTCCAGGGTTTAGGGGTTGGGGGTTTAGGGTTTAGGTTTCGGGTGCAGGCTTGATAGAGATCTTGAAAATCTACCCATGGAATCTACCCCAAATAGCTTGTAGGCCCCACTTGCTTCATCCCTAAAACCTACCTAAGCCACTATGCTGTAAACCCGAAAACCTTGAAGCTCAAACCCTAAGAAACTGTAAGCCCTCAACCCTGCCTAAGAACACACCTCTGTAAAACCCACCCAAAAACCTCAAAGCCTAACCCGCCCTTAGTTAGAAGTAACTCTAGTTAAGCCTATTCTAAACCCTAAACCCAGCATCCAGGAACCCCAAAATATCCTTGGTAGCCTGGCGCCCTTTTGCCATGTTTGTTGGTTCAAGGTTCCCTTATAAAGTAGCCAACCCCAAAAAAGGGTACCCTTCTCAAAATATGGTTCCTGACTGGGCTACCCTCAACCCTCAAACCTAAACCCTAATCCATAAACCCTAAACCTGCTCGAAGAAGGAATCCTCCACGTTGCCCTGGCCATTGCGTGGATGGAGCTCATGCACTTCGACACAGGCGATGAACCTACAAAGTTCTCGAAAACGCCCTTAGGGTTTAGGGTTTAGGGTTTAGGGTTCCTAAAGGCATACTGTATGGCCGTAAGGGTTCATGTGCCTGTATAGCAAATTACAGAGGTTCCCATACAGTGACTGTAGGGCCCAAGTATATACCCTAAACCCTGAACCCGAAACCCGAAGCCCTAAGCCCTAAACCCTAAGCCCTAAACCCTAAACCCTAAACCCTAAACCCTAAACCCTAAACCCTAAACCCTAAACCCTAACCCTGTCTGGGTCCCATGTGCCGGACGCCCGGTTGCCTTGCAGGCATCCTGGCCTACGCCGTGCCTGGGCATTTGAAACCCCCCTGTGATGTTTCGGCCCCTATAAGCCCTAAACCCGAAACCCTAAACCCTGAACCCGAAACCCGAAACCCGAAACCCTAAACCCTAAACCCTAAACCCTGAACCCTGAACCCTGAACCCTACAGAAGCCCCAAGCCCAAGAGAATCCCTAAGCCCCAGAGCATCCCCAAGCCCTGGAAGCCCTAAGAAAGTTAGGGTTTAGGTTCAGGGTTTAGGGTTTAGGGTTTAGGGTTTAGGGTTTAGGGTTTAGGGTTTAGGGTTTAGGGTTTAGGGTTCCCGTTCCCCCCCCCCCCCCCCCGACACCTTCAGCATGTTGTCTACTCTCAATTTCATGAAACAGTGTCGGCATACCTGCAAGTACACAACACAGTGAGATGCCAAACGTACTTAGTGCGGCTGGAGCATCCAGAACCGGAAAGGGCGCGATCTTGGATTCTTACGTAGGCATATAGTGAGCAAATGGCACCCTAAACCCAGTTTCCAAACCCTAAAACGCCAAAAGCCCTAAACTGACTAGGATTTAGGGTTTAGGGTTTTAGGCTTAGGGCTTGGGGTTTAGGGTTTAGGGTTTAGGGTTTAGGGTTTAGGTTTAGGGTTCAGGGTTTAGGGTTTAGGGCTTAGGGTTTAGGGTTTAGGGTTCAAGGGGCTTAGCGAGCCCATACCCCGTGAACCCTAAACCCTAAACCCTAAACCCTAAACCCTAAACCCTAAACCGTAGGCAAGAAGCCCAGGCCCTGGGTGGATGCATGTGGCTGGGGGCGCTTGCGCTGCAGGGGCGCCGCGGCTGCCCCTGCAGCTGGGCCAGGGTTTAGGGTTTAGGGTTTAGGGTTTAGGGTTTAGGGTTTAGGGTTTAGGGTTTGGGGTTTGGGGTTTAGGGTTTGGGGTTTAGGGTTCAGGGTTTGGGGTTTAGGGTTTAGGGTTCAGGGCTTCAGGAGTTTAGGGTTCAGCGAGTTCAGGGTTCTGGGCCTAAGGAGTTTAGGGTTTAGGGCTTATAAGGAGTTTAGGGTTTGTGGGGCTTAGGGTTTAGGTTGGCGGCTTAGGGTTTAGGTTTGGCGGCTTGGGGGTGCAGGATTGTAGGGTTTGCGGTTTAGAGTGTTTTTTTTGAGTTAAGGGTTCATTGTTTGGAGGTACCGGTGAATTGGTCAGCCCTTTCCTTCGTTTTACCCCAGGCCCTCGACCCCACATTATTACAACCTAAACTACTAAGCCCTATACCCTCCCCGCACCCTAAACACTGAAACTATACTCTCCGAACCCCTCCACCCTTTACTCTGTTAAGGCCCCGAACGCCCCCAACACCCCCAACACCCCCCAACACCCCCAACACCCCCAACACCCCCAACACCCCCAACACCCCTAACACCCCTAAACCCCAAACCCTAACATCCCTAAACCCTAAACCCCAACACCCCATAACATCTGCCTGCCTCTCAGGTGAACCTTCGACTGTGCATGGACCAGGCCTCTCACAAGCCGAGCCTACGGACTATAGGGTTTAGGGGCCAGGAGCTTGGGGCTCAGGGTTTAGGGTTTGGGGTTTCGGGTTTAGGGTTTGCGGTTTCGGGTTTAGGGCTCTAGAACCCTACATGCCATGTACCGAACCCCTAACCTCAAGCCCGCAACCTCAGGATCGGGCGCCACAGCCCAAAAAAGGAGCTCCGAAGCTGCGAACCAGGTCTCGGTTTTAGGGTTGGGATGTTCCCCCTTATACTAACACTCCTCATCATAGTCGGTGAGTTCTACAATCCCTACTAGGACTCTTAGAGCATAGGGGGGAACATCCCAAGTTTTAGGGTTTCACCTGCAAGCAACCCCCTCTTCCCCCTTTGGAGCGGGAATCTCGGGCCGCTTACCGAGGTACCGCTGTTCAGTCTGAAGTTACGGTTTGGGGCTTCGGGCTTAGGACTTAGGGTTTAGGGTTTAGGGTTTAGGGTTTAGGGGTTAGGGTTTAGGCGGTTCACTCCGCCCTAAATGCTACCCTTAGTGATTTACGTCCCCAAGACCCTGAGACCCTGAAAGACCCTCTCCACAGCAGCCGCAGCCCTGAACCAACACCCTAGTCGCTACCGCTGGGCCCTACCTAAACCCCTCACCCTAAACCCTAAACCCTAAATCCTAAACCCTAAATCCTAAACCCTAAACCCAAAACCCTAAACCCTAAACCCTGCATCCTAAACCCCTTTTAAAATCCTAAGCCCTAAGCCCTAAACGCTCAGCCCTCTTCGGCCCTAAGCCTGCCGCACCCTCAGGCCATTTAGTCCTAAACCCTAAACCCTAAACCCTAAACCCTAAACCCTAAACCCTAAACCCTAAACCCTAAACCCTAAACCCTTGAGGGGCGTAGGGAGTTTGACGCTGAAAGGCCCCTCTGGGTCGCGCGCGTGAGGGCGTGGCCTTGCGCGTCTGAGGCGAGGGCAGTCTTGTCCAAACCCTCAACCTCCAGTTTAGAGTTTAGGGTTTAGGGTTAAGGGTTTAGGGTTTCGGGTCTAGGATTTCCAGGTAACCTGAACCTTAAGGTCTTCAGGCTTCAGGTTTTAATGGCTTAGGCATTAGGTTGTCGGATGCTTTTCGGACGGATGGGTCCAGTGCTTTTTCGTAAGAGGAGTCATTACAGGTCTCCCTTCGGCTCAACATAGCCCAAAAGCCCGCATATAACAAGGCCTTTGGGGCGAAAAAACCGTTAAATCCGAGCTCTTGGAGCCTTAGGGTGAGACCGCGCTTTTCGTAACCCTAAACCCTAAACCCTAAGCCCTAAACCCTAAGCCCTAAACCCTAAACCCTAAACCCTAAACCCTAAATCCTAAACCCTAAACCCTAAACCCTAAACCCTAAGCCCTAAACCCTAAACCCTAAACCCTAACCCTAAACCCTAAACTTCAGGACCACCTGTGGGGGCACAAAAGCCTCGTGGACTCGGCCACTGCGGGAGGTGTCTTGGTTGGCTTTGGGGCTTCAAGGGTTGGCAGGGTTGAGGGTTTGGGTTTTATAGGGTTTAGGGTTTAGGGTTTAGGTTTAGGGTTAGGGCCTTTAGGGTTTAGGGTTTAGGGCCTTTAGGGCCTTTAGAGTTTATGGCCGGTTTAGGGTTTAGGGTTTTAGCTGTTTTTGGGTAGAATGTAACCTTCTTACCCATTTGCAGCTTTGCACATCAGTCAGACAACAAGTAGCCATATTCGGGAATGTCAGAGGACCCATTGTTTTGCCAGAGTGGCTTAGCCTTGGGCTCAAAACAGCCCAAAAACCTTAAATTGTAAGGCCTTGTGGGCCCAAAAACCCTTAAGTAAGAGTTCTTGCCCTAAGGGTCCATGTAGGCCTTAAAGTACCTCCTATATAGGGACTTCAGGGCCCAAGTATTCCCCATTTAGGTACATGGACCCTTAGGGTTGGAGCCGTAGGGCTCGGGTAGACCTCAGGTGGTTGTTGACGGCTGGCACAGCTTCGTCATCCGACTGTGAAGAAGATCGCCGGGCACCATGGGAAGGCAGGGGGGACTTAGGGTGTAGGGTTTAGGGTTTAGGGTTTAGGGTTTAACTTAGCGGTTAGGATTCTCCAACCTTAGGGTTTCACCACCTTGAAATCCTCAACCCCAAGAATGCCCCTAACCCTGACATCAAACCCGAGTACAGGGTTGTTGAGGGTTTAGGGTTTTAGGGTTTTAGGGTTTTAGGGTTTTAGGGTTTTAGGGTTTTAGGGTTTTAGGGTTTTAGGGTTTAGGGTTTAGGGTTTAGGGTGACCCGAAGGCTTAAGCCAACCATCAAACCCTGAACCCCCGTATGCACGCAGGCGAAGATGAGCGGCCATTGGACAAGAAGCTCGTTCGCCATCGCGGCTCGCCTGGTGGACCTTTTGGACTCGGTTTCAGAAGGGCGTTTCCCAAAACAGGGGGCATCCCTTTTGGACTGCAAAATGGGCTAGAAGCTCCCCAAAAGGGACCCCCAAAAGGGTACCCCTATGTTCGGACACCCCCATAAGGTTGATGGGGCTTATGGGGCTCATGGTTTGTCGGGATGATAAGGTTCAGGTTAAAGGATTTGTGGTTGTCGCGTTTTGTTTGTGTTGGGGGTTGAGAGTTTTAGGGTTTTGGGTTTTGGGTATTGGGATGGTTTATGGCTCTGGGGTTTGAGGGTGTACTGGTTCCTGGAACCCTAAACCGAAGCCCTTAATTTACCTTGGGGGGTTCCATTTTTGGGGTCTTGGGGTCAGGACTTCAACGCCCGTCTGGCTGCGGGAAGTCATTACTGGCGTTGGGGCGATCCCCTAGAGTCTAGAAGACGAAAGCCCGTTGAGACCCTCAAGCCTCAACCCTCAACCCGACCGGAAGCATGAGAGCCCCGGGTTTTGGGGGAGTCTACGGTTGCTTGTTTTTGATTTAGGGTTAAACCCTAAGCCCCTAGTTAAACCCTAAACCGGGTTTGAGAGGGTGTAGTTTGAGCCTCCAGCGTTATCCTTCAACCCCACTCCAGCTGAGTCCCAGGAATGGAAGCGCCCTGGAGCTTCTGCCGCGGCACGTGAGTGCTTGGAAATCCGTGGTACTTACAACCTACCTGAACCCTAAACCCTGGACCTAAACCCGAAACCCTAAACCCTGAACCCTAAACCTCAAAGCTAAGCCCTAAACCCCAAACCGCCTAAACCTATAGCCTACAGGAGGACGAGCATTCCAGTATAACAGAATAGTGGTAGCTATGTTGCAGGGCATCCACCTGACCTTGGCTTTAGAGTAACTTAGTAGCTGAGTAGGTAACCTGTAGCCGTTGGGATATATAAACAAATATAAATATAAATATAAATATAAATATAAATATAAATATAAATATAAATATAAATATAAATATAAATACATATATATATATGAAATGTATAGATAGATAATCCTACCATAATTCAAAGGCCAAACTTTTTTCGCCCAGGGTACCCAGCAACTAGGAAGTAAAGTTCCTGCAGCCATAAAGACGAAGCCCTAAACTCTCAGCAAAGTTACGAAGTGCTCGATATTGAGTACCCCGGACGTCCAAGACAGGCAACGGCATTTCTAGGATGGGCTTGATGCCCAAGCTAGCTTAAAAGCCCTAATTAAACCCTGACCCATCTGAAGCTTTAGTAAGTTTACGACTACATGCATGCACTGCAGATAGGCTATTCTTTCCGGATATGTCAACTTGCCTAATGTTGGATCAGTTTGGCCCTACTAGTTGGTGGGTGGGTCCACTCCGATGGCTTTGGTGCATGAGATGGAATGAACTGGCATGAGTTGGCGTGAGTTGACGTTCTGTGGCATGAGTTGGCTTGCGGCGTGAACTGGCATGACACGGCTTGGATTGGCTTGTGATTTGGCTTGAGCTGGCATGAGCTGTTTGACTTGACATCTGCAAGCCCCAGAAAGATCAGAAGAATTACCTGTCAACTCAGTGCAAACCATGCAAGTTCCGGAACTTGCTTCTAGCATACAGTGCCTCTCGGCCGCTGTTCGGTCTTTGGTTAAGTCCAAAGCTGGCATATGTTTGCATGAGATGGAATGAACTCGCATGAGTTGGTGTGAGTTGGCGTTCTGTTGCATGAGTTGGCTCGTGGCCGGAATATGTTGGCGTGAGATGGAATGAACTGGTGTGAGTTGGCGTTCTGTGGCATGACTTGGCTTGCGGCATGAAAAGCCTGCAACCCGGTTCCGTGAGATTGTCCTCAGTACGAGTTGTGCACCTGTGCCTTCTCTTTCTGAGGCTGACACCTCAAAGGCTGCGTAGCCATCTAGAGCCTCGGCCCCATGTAGCTTTTGCCTCACCGCAGACTTCTAACTCACCTTCATGACACGGCTTGGATTGGCTTGTGATTTGGCGTGAGCTGGCATGAGCTGTGCGACTTGACATTTGCATGCCCCAGAAAGATCAGAAGAATTTCCTGTCAACACAGCGCGAACCACTTTTTTCATTCCGGAACTTGCTTCTAGCTTACAGTGCCTCTCGGCCGCTGTTCGGTGACTGGCTTTGGTTAAGTCCAAAGCTGGCACATGTTGGCGTGAGAAGGAATGAACTTGCATGAGTTGGTGTGAGTTGGCGTTCTGTTGCATGAGTTGGCTTGCAGCATGGACTGGCATGACACGGCTTGGATTGGCTTGTGATTATGATTAGTGTGAGCTGTGCGACTGACATTTGCAAGCCCCAGAAAGATCAGAAGAATTACCTGTCAACTCAGTGCAAACCACGCAAGTTCCGGAACTTGCTTCTAGCACACGTGCCCCTCGGCCGCTGTTCGGTCTTTGGCTTTGGTTGACGAGTTGCGCGCCTGTGCCTTCTCTTTCTGAGGCTGTCGCCTGAAGCCGAGTGAGATCGCTTTTGAGATAGGTCTTGGAACAGCAACTTGACGTCCAAAGCTTGCATACGTTGGCGTGAGATGGAATGAACTGGCGTGAGTTGGCGTTCTGTGGCATGAGTTGGCTTGCGGCGTGAACTGGCATGACACGGCTTGGATAGGCTTGTGATTTGGCTTGAGCTGGCATGAGCTGTGTGACTTGACATCTGCAAGCCCCAGAAAGATCAGAAGAATTACCAGTTGCTTCCTATAGGATGGTTTTGGAACTGGTTGCGCCTGAAGCTGGCATGAGTTGGCGTGAGATGGACCGAACTTAGACAGGCCTTTAAAAAATGCTGGATATAGTACTTACCGAACTCCAAGGCGTTTCTCTGCCGAAGAGTTCTGAAACGTTGGAGTTGGCGTTACATGGCATGAGTTGGCGCCCGCGTGAAGTGGCATGGGTGGGCTTGAGTTCGCTTCAGGAGGCATGCGTGGGCTGTGTACCCGACGGGAGGCACTCCTGGGCACATAGCCATCGGCTTGGCTTGAGATGGCGTGAGCTGCTTGAATGGGCATTCGCATCCCCCGGAATGATCAGAAGAATTACCTAGCAACTCACGGGACTTGCTTTTGGCAGTCCGTCGATGCTGCGTTGACAGCGGAAACGGTGCAGGTGCAGCGTCGGCGCAAGTCTGCCGATGCAACTTCTGGCCCTGGTTCGGAGTGGCGTGATGTGGAGTGAACTTGCATGAGTTGGCGTGGCTTGGCATGAGTTGTCACGCAGCATGAACTGGCGTGAAGTGGCATTGATTGGCTTGAGTTGGCGTGCCATTGGCAATTGGCATTTGCCAGCCCCAGAAAGATCAGAAGAATTACTTGTCAACTCAGAGCAACTCACATCTCCCCCCGGAGCTTGCTTTTAGGAGAGGAGCTTGTTTGCGCAGTGACACCGAACTTAAACACAGGAGCACAGGTCTCAGATTTTCAGTTTTGGCGTGACTTGAGATAGCGTGAGTTGGAATGAGTTGCGAACTGGCGTGAATTGGCATGAATTGGCATGAGCTGGGATGAGCTGGGATGAGTTGAGAAGAGAATGGTCCTGGTGCCTGTGAGCAACTGTGGCGTTTAGCTCAAAGCCTCGGCGAGTTGCCAGGCGAGAAAAAAGCTTCCTTCATTCAGGTTTAGGCAACTTCATGAGATGGGTTCGTCGTGATCCCGTAACCCTCAGCGCCTAAAACCCCGCAACCCTAAAACCCTCGACCCTAAATCCCAACGCCGGTAGTTGCAGAAAGGTCGGACAAATGCCTCGAAATGGGGAAATGGCCGCGCCCGGGGTTTCGCGTTTTGTGAATTGGGTTGGACTAAGCCTTGAGGCTTTAGGGAGTAAGGGTTTTGGGTTGCGGGTTTAGGTTTCAAGGGCTTGATTTGCCCAAGATCATAGGAATTCTCGGGGGTGAGATGTTTTTGGGTTTAGGGCCGTAGGCCTGCAGGGCCTGCAGGATCATAACAATCCTCAACCTAAACGCTCTAGACGCCCTAACGCCTGCACCGTAGCCACCCTAAGCCCGGAACAAAAAACCCAAACCCCTGCATGTTCAAACTGAAGCCCTATAGAACCTGTACGCCCAAGGCTCTGAACCCGTACCCAAAGCCACCCACACCTTAAGCCTTAAAAGCTTACACCCTGCCCTGCCCTAAATTTTAGACCCCCTAAACCCCTTGAAGCCCCCTAAACCTAAACCCTAATTCCTACACACCCTACTTGGATGTTCAGGGTACTTAGTAGCCCATTATACGTGTACTTATAACCCACATATATGCCCCTTAAGTACCCTAATAGGGTTAGAATTGGGTTGTAGGCGCAGTTATAATTGGGTTACTAAGCACCATGAACCTCCAATGAATCTCCAAGTCCTCCACCCCCCAGCACGAGGCACGCGGAGACCTGGTCGTGGGGCTGCAAGGGGAGGCCTCCCCCTACGAACAGATGAAGATTAAGGGCTAAGGGTTTAGGGATACAACGCATATGAACTGCAGTGTTTAGTAAATGCATACGGTAGTTTATGAACTAGGGTGAATATGTTTTCTTTTGGTATTCAGGTTTTCGGGCTTCAGGCCTCTTCGAATTTGGGATTTAGGCTCAAGAGACTCTAGGTCTTAGGGGGCTTAGCGCTTTGTGGTTGTGAGATCTTTATCTATATGGATTCCGAAAATAGGGGTATCCTTTCCGGGGTCCCTTAATGGGGTATCTATTCTATTTGGGTATAAATGGGGTACCCCTCTTTTTGGAAGTACCATATCTTGGGCTATAACCTGCAATTTTGCGGAAGCCACACCTTCAAGACATCAAGCGTGGGTATCTGATGCCCAAATCCCTGTAAAGCGATGGGAACCCCTAAACCCTAAACCCTAAACCCTAAACCATGAGCACCGCCTGCCGGTTTTGACAGTCGCTCATATGTTTTTTGGTTTTGTTTGTCTGTTTGGACTCGCCCTCGGCATTGGGAATGATGCGCAGTGACCTAGTGGCAGGCAGCTGAAGCTGAACCTCAAAACGCTCGTGGATTGGGATGTTCCCCCTTATACTAACAGTCCTTAATAGGGACTATAGTACCTCCTTTTTTACTCCTTAGTAGGGATTATAGTACCCCCATTATACTCCTTAATAGTTAGGGATTCTAGTACCCCCTATTGAAATCCCCATTAAGGACTGTTAATATAGGGGGGAACATCCCAACTCACGGAAGTAAAGTTGTTCTGCTGCGTTGCAGGTGTCAGGCTTCACTTGGTTTCCCTAGACCGTACCAACGTTTCGGGTTTAGGGTTTAGGGTTTAGGGTTTAGGGTTTAGGGTTTAGGGTTTAGGGTTTGGGGTTTGGGGTTTGGGGTTTAGGGGCTCAAACCCTGAACCCGCAAGCCCAAAACCCCACACCGTGGAACCCTTAACTCTCAACCCTTACACATTCAAGCCCTAAAGACACGAGCCTCCGTAAACCCGAAGCCCTCAAAGCCCTAAGCCTCAACACACAAGCTCGAAACCCGCAGAAGCTAAATCCCTTCAAACCCTAATGCCCTTAACCCTAAGCCCTAAGCCCTAAACTCCCCAAATTCCCCAAACTCACCCTAAACCCCAAACCCCAAACCCTAAACCCTAAATTCCTTTAGATTCCCTAGACTCCTAAGCAGGCCATGGAGGCCGACAGCCTCCAGACCACCGTTGAGGCCGGCGTTCGGGGTTTAGGGTTTAGGGTTTAGGGTTTAGGGTTTAGGGTTTAGGGTTTAGGGTTTAGGGTTTAGGGTTTAGGGTTTTAGCATTGTGGTTTAGGGTTTAGAGGCTTAGGGTTTAGGGCTTCAGAAATTTCGGGTTTAGCGGATGAGGGTCTCAGGGCGGTTTCAGGGGTTTTAGGGTTTCATGCTTTCACGGCAGTTTCAGGGGTTTCAGGGCTTATAGGGGTTTAGGAGTTTAGGGGTTAGGGGTTTAGGTGTTTAGGGGTTTAGGGTGTCTGGGCTTCAGGGTTTAGGGTTATAGGGGTTTAGAGGTTCAGGTTTTTCAGGGGTTTAGGGGTTCCGGGGTTCAGGGGTTCAGGGTTTATGGGGGTTTAGTTCTAGGGTTTAGGGTTGAGGGGTTTAGGGGTTTGGGGTTTCAGGGGCTTATAGGGTTTGAGGGTTTAGGGTTTCAGGGGTTTACAGGGCTTTTTGCGGGTTTAGGGGTTAGGGTTTCAGGGTTCAGGGTTTAGTGTTTGGGCTTCAGGTGGTTTAGGGTTTCGGGGTTGAAGGTATACGTTTTAGGGTTTGGGGTTTCAGGTTTCAGGGTTGAGGGTTTAGGAGTTGAGGAGGTTAAGGGTTTATGGAGTTGGGGTTTCAGGCTTCAGGGGTTTAGGGATCAGGGCTAAGGGCTTAAGGGTAGGGTCTCAGGGGGTTTAGGGTTTCAGGCTTAGGGTCTCAGGGTGTAGGCTTTCAGGGTTTTGGAGTATAGGTTTCTCGGGGGGTCCGGGTGTGGGATTTGCGGGTTCGGGTTAGTTTGTAATCGTTTTTTGGAAGGGTGGGTGGTAAGCTGGCGGCGTACTGCAAAAGCAAACCTTAAGCCATGGAGCACGCAGGCCCCACCGCCCCAAAACCTAAGCCTCAGGAAAGGAAACCCACGCCCCAGAACGTAAGAGTTTACTTGAGAGGATATGCTTTACGGGTTCAGGGTTTTGGCTACCATACCGGGCTGCCGGGGTCATACGCACACGCCGGCCCTCGAAATCCGACGGCTGTGCGGCATATGGCAGCGATATCCGTGTCGAAGGGCAAGCACCACGTTGTCGAGCAGCACCGGGGTTTGTCCACACCTTTCGCAGCTTTCTACTCACTCGTCACGCCGGCGACGGTCGAGGCAGCAGCGCGCGCCCGACTCACCCAGCACTATACCCTAACTCCCTACATCCCAACCCTAAACTCTTCTTGAACCCAAACCCCTCAGCCTTCAAACCAAAAACCCAATCCCCTAAACCGTCAACCATCACGCCAAAGCCCTAAACCCCCAAACGCCATAAACCCCTACAGGCTAAACGGAAAAACCCTAAACTTCAAAGCCCATAAATCTCCCAACCCTAATCCTGACTACACCCTAAACCCTGCTGCAACTAAACCCCAAACCCCAAAACCCTAAAACCCAAAACCCTAAACCCTATGACCACAAAACCCTAAACCCTAAACCCTCAAAGCCCAATCCCTACATCCCTAAACCCCAAACCCTAAACCGTAAAAACCCTACTCCTAAACCTGAACCTCGCAAAAAGCAAAGCCTTAAACCCTAGATTGAACCCTAAACCCTGAACCCTAAACCCGAAACCCTAAACCCTAGAAGTCCAACCGGAAAGCCCGAAATTCCTGAAACCCTAGACCCCATAAACCCTCAAGCCCTAAACTCCCTCAACCTGAAGAACCGCAAAAACCTACAACCTAAAAGCCCAAACTTCCTGAAACCCTAAACCCTATAAACCCTAAAACCCTAAACT